>JAIZAY010000113.1:0-117328 GCA_029531755.1 Holothuria leucospilota
TGGATTTGTTGGAGGTAAAAGGTCGCATTAGGTCATCAGAGGTGAAACCATGAAAACATTGCAAACTAAATAGACAGTGGGCGATATTCTAAATGCGATTCGTGACCAAAGAAAAACTAGGCTTAAACATTCCAAAGATACAGTTATAAAGAACATTTACCTTTCACAAGCCTAACTGTTACAGTAATAATTCTAATTCAAATTACCTAATTATAAGCACATGACAAGGATACTGTGACTACAGCATAACTAGAAACACCTTACGTTGAACGAGTTCATTGATGTCGTAGTGGATTAGAGCTTGGTTTCTCACGCACGGTCCGGGCACGAGTCCTTCCTAATACACGTTCCCTTTTTCAGTTTTTGTTACTTACTTTTGGTGGGTTCACAGGTCATATGGGTTCAGCACAGATCAAGTTATGAAAACATCGTAAAAATAACATAGTCAAGGAGTATGAATTTGCGGGATTGGCTCAGTGCAACAAATCGCCCCTTTCAGCAAGGAATCACCAAGCCTTTGGGCTTCCTGGTTGTAAAAGGATGTTTGTTTGACCGTTACGAACTTATGGAATAATGTGGAATGGATTTCGATTGTTTAGGCATTATTCAATCTGAATGTTTCAACTCGAATGAACGACAACGACGACAAAAATAACAACAACAACAACAACAACAGAAAACACACACAAATAAAGTTTGCTTATAAAGATCTTTTAATTTCACAGTACTTCCTGTCATTGCTTAATGTTAAACAATTTGTTTTTTCATGAAATAAAATAACTTTTCTTTCAGGACAAGCCAAGAAACAATTCATGAATAATCCAGAAGAGGTAACTATTAAAACTACTTTTAACCTCTTTCGCAGACAATTCAGGATACTATCTAAGCGGAGCCTCAAGTGGCTAAAAGGCAAAATTGTGCTATCCTTGGCAAAGCTTTGAACTGATTTTATCTTTACATATTGTCATTATTTGATTATTCAGTGATATTCTACCAATAGTTGTTGTTTAAGGGAAGGGGATGACACTCTATCCTCTTTGAGAAAGTTTTATCTTTGTGCGGCGGCTTGGATGCATAATGGTGCTTTCATTGGAAAAGCTTCGTGAAGCGTTGAATTGATTATATGTTTAGGATCATCCTTATTTAGAGAACCGTTTCCTTTTTGGTAGGGTGTAATTTAAGAGTATCTTCTCTCAAGAGAGAGATGGCACCTCAACTGTTTGAGAAATTTTTCTTTTACTAAGTTTTCCTACGTCCAAAATGGTGTTATCTTTGGTAAAACTTTGGACTGATGTCACGATTTGAAATTTTAATCGTTTACTGAAGTTTTCGGCTGTGACACGACAGCCTTACAAGGTTGTTACCAGGTGCGGCTTCTTCCTATCGCTCTTAGTACGCCACTGGGGGAGCCACCATCGGTTAGTACGCAACCGTAGCGTAGGCCTTGCAAAAAAAAAAAAAATATTCGGTCCAAATGTCTCCCGTATAGAGGGGAAATGGCACATTTTACACCTTAAAGTTGCATGTAACATTCTTTGCGTTAGATATCAGGCTTTAAACAAATATAGATTTCAAGAAGAAAACTTAGATTTCATTTATAAGAAGTGTCTAAGCTCAAATCCAATTTTGATATGTTAAAAAGGTACTTACTTATTCTAAGAAATCTGGTGAAATTTCCATTGAAACTTGATGTGTCGTTCTCAAGATATTAGCAGCTCAAGTTGTTACATTTTCAACACACAGTGAACTTGAAGCATGCACATATGACGTCAAAACCTCAAATTAAAGTGGACCTAAAGTCTAGAATTACAAGAAAATATATTTCAGAGTTTGGAAAATGAGTTTCATTCATCCAACTCCCATTTTAATAGCGTACTTCATTGCTGAGAAATAAAACGTTCAAATTTATTTACTTAATTTGAAATAATCGATTACGCAATAACTTGTGAAGTCCTTCTTGTACAATTCACATCACCAGCTTTTGTTTCCCTTTAAAATTTAGGATGTTTATATGACCTTGAAACAATTACAGTTCCCTTGTATGGTATGTTGCACGGAGAGGACTTATATAGCCCCCTGTGGGCTGGGGGTTGTAGAATATGCCCCCGGTATTCGGCGGATGTCGTAGGAGGCGACTAACGGGGAGGACTTGCACTGTATTTGAACAATATTTGAAACCGAACTTGAAGCGTATTTATCTAGTTGACACTATATAACACATTCATGTTGGTGCGTCGTTAAATCTCATCTAACTAACTAACTAACTAACTAACTAACTAACTAACTAACTAACTAACTAACTAACTAACTAACTAACTAACTAACTAACTAACTAACTAACTAACTAACTAACTAACTAACTAACTAACTAACTAACTAACTAACTAACTAACTATAACTAACTAACTAACTAACTATAACTAACTAACTAAACTAACTAACTAACTAACTAACTAACTAACTAACTAACTAACTAACTAAGCATATACTAACTAACTAACTAACTAACTAACTAACTAACTAACTAACTAACTAAACTAACTAACTAACTAACTAACTAACTAAACTAACTAACTAACTAACTAAACTTAACTAACTAACTAAACTAACTAACTAAACTAACTAACGAATAACTAAACGAAAGAACGAACGAAACGACAAAGAACGAACGAACGAACGAACGAACGAACGAAACGAACGAACGAACGAACGAACGAACGAACGAACGAACAACGACAGCAAGAACGAAGAACGAACGAACGAAACGAACGAACGAACGAACGAAACGACACGAAACGAACGAAACGAACGAACGAACGAACGAACGAACGAACGAACGAACGAACGAACGAACGAACGAACGAACGAAACGAACGAACGAAACGAACGAACGAAACGAACGAACGACGAACGAGACGAACGAAACGAACGAACGAACGAACGAACGAACGAACGAACGAACGAACGAACGAACGAAGAACGAACGAACGAACGAACGAACGGAACGAAAACGAACGAACGAACGACACGAACGAACGAAACGCGAAACGACACGAAAACGAACGAACGAAACGAACGAACGAACGAACGAACGAACGAACGAACGAACGAACGAACGAACGAACGAACGAACGAACGAACGAAACGAACGAACGAAACGAACGAACGAACGAACGAACGAACGAACGAACGAACGAACGAACGAACGAACGAACGAACGAACGAACGAACGAACGAACGAACGAACGAACGAACGAACGAACGAACGAACGAACGAACGAACGAACGAACGAACGAACGAACGAACGAACGAACGAACGAACGAACGAACGAACTAACTAACTAACTAACTAACTAACTAACTAACTAACTAACTAACTAACTAACTAACTAACTAACTAACTAACTAACTAACTAACAAACTAACTAACTAACTAACTAACCACCTAACTAACTAACTAACTAATTAACTAACTAACTAACCACCTTACTAACTAACTAACTAACTAACTAACTAACTAACTGACAGACCGACCGACTAACGAACTAACTATATTGCTAAGTCATCCTGTAACAGTAAGACGGTGATCGCATTTTGGCACAAGGTGCAGTGGCTTTCGAAAAAACAAAGAACAACAAAGACTATAATTTGAGTAGTGCAAGAATGACATCACAAATTATTGCGCAATCCACAATTTAATTTGAGTGAATAAGCTTCAACATTTTATATCTCAGCTCAGGAATGTCCTGTAAAGATGGGAGATGGACCATTTGGTTGTATTTTCAAGCTTTGTGACATATAGTTTTGAAAGTTTAGATTTTAGGTACACTTTAATGAGCACTCTTTTGTTTTTCTTTAAACTTACAACCAATTTTCTCTTCGATAATCTCATGTTATCGGAATGGGAATGCATGAGAGGCATAGGAGTTTTACAAACTTTAAATTTTCCTTGAAGAGCTCCTATCCCTATTAACTTCAAGGTCAACACAACAGACTAAAGAAACAAAGGAAACAAAGAACTAATTATCAATGTGAGGAAATGATATAATCCCTTCTTGCTTCAAGCTCACTTTGGGTCACAAATGTAGTAACTTCATTTGCTGATATCTCGGGTAACTACATGTCCGAGTTTTGGAAGTTTCACCAAATTGAGTAGATTAGTTCTCTTTACTTCTGAAAATTAAGTTTTTGCTTAAAACTTTCCTTTAAAATAAGAATGCAGTTAACCCAATTTGAATTAGTATACACGGCCGGGTATCTTATTTTATGAATGACCTTTGAGAATCATGTTACAGTATGTTTCTTACCGAGTTGTGAAATTCCTGTATGCAGTTACTCATTGGTTTACCTTGACTATGCAATATTTATGTTCTAACATATCCTGAAAGATACTTGAAACGAAATTAGAGGATGTTTGTGAGATTTAGTTGTTGTTTCAAAATGATTTTTCCGCAATTGCTTATTCCTTTGTAAATAAAAGTTTCTTTAACAGCTCATTGAGTTTAGCTGTTGATTAAAGGTAGGTAGGCTAATTACCTTTAGTCAGCATAAGTGCTTGTATGTTCAAGAGGCCCGGGTGTGTCTTCAAGAGGGAAGATGATTCATTCACCAGGAAGAGAAATTCGCGTAGGTACGCGTCCACGGTCGGAGTCAGGGGAAAAGGTACCCTTATATACGTTTTTACAGGTGGGGGGGGGGGCTTGAAAGTATAATTTGACCACTGAAATTTTACTTATTTTAGTATTTTTCTTCTCAAGTAGGCCAAATGTTATTTACGATTTAGAAATCTCAGGGGGATAACTTTCTCCCTGCGTTCCCGCAGGTTACGGCCCTGATTTGTACAATATATGTTATTAAACCTCAAAAATGTTTCAAAAGATAAAAACATCTTTATCTCATATTAGTCCTTTTAAACAGCATAACGATCATCTTAGACAGCATAATAGATGTTCAGTGTTTGGGCTCGTTCCCGGGTATAAACAATGTAAAGTTGAATAATATGCATGGGCTTCTTGTTATCTTGTTGAGGACATATTTAATTTTAGGTACTGTACCGTTAGGATTTTGGCACGCCAGCAAAATACCTACAATGATCTCTATTTATTGCCATTTTCTTCGAGATACCTTAATTAATATAGGGTCCAGCTACAGACGATGCGTTGAACTGTCACGAAAAATGTAATACTTCTTATATCCTACGACATGGTTTACTGAGCGAATTCTTCAAATTATGAGACGGCGTAATTAGTGTAAAAACGAACTGTTTAAAACATGTTTAAAACATCTCTCTAATCACACTACCTGTCCAGAGTCCCAGGTCGAAAGCAAGGGTGACAAATTTGTATCAATGGATGCCAGATCAAAAATACAAATCAAATTCATCATGTCAAGAAGACAGAAAATTTTAAAGCACTTTATGTATACGAATTTGACAACCGTTTTTCAATTTACTCCGGCACAGGTTATCCCGATGATTGCAAAGGGCGACTCTACAGGTAACAAATCATGAATCCAACTTTCTTAGTTTTTATAGTTTCACAAATTTGTTTTTTTCAAGTGGATAAAATGTTAAGAAAGGAAAGAAACGAATGATTTGAAACTAAAAGCATTAAGTTGATAGATATGGCTTATATGATGACTTATGAACAGCGTCTAGTAAATTGATGAAGGATATGTTCTTCCTCAAGACTTCTCAAAGTCTCCAGAATCTCTAAAATAATTATCGGCAGATTGAGCTTCAAATTGAACAAAACCAGCGAGAGCTATTGCACCGATATCTGGGTCATTTGTTATGCTAGGTATTAACTGTAGAAGTAGTGTGTCAACTGTGGTTTTAAGCAATGAAAATTATGTCAGAGATGGCACTTTAATAAACTTGTGTGACTTGTTCAACCCGTGTGTGAAAATTGCTCTTTATACAGTTTTCACTTGTATGTATTTTATGCGTATACGTCATCGTGTTATGTGTGTAAATTACTTTTATAGGAAAGAGAGACACGTTCATTTCTCAGCTAAAAGCCAAATACCAGGATCTCTATGACGCGGTGCAACCTATTCCTTACATCCGAGACAGACTTTACTGTGTGGACAGGGTATTTGTTGAGGGCGGTATTGAATACTTAGTTGCAAAGGACAGGATAGGGGGACAAGGGACCTGGGAAAAGCTTTCTTCATATCATAACATACTGGATGATGACCGAGTTAAATCAACGCGGCGCATTATAGAAGGAGAACCTGGTTATGGTAAATCGACATTAACTCTACAGCTTAGCTATGACTGGTGTAATAAAATCCCGCTATCATACTTAAAGGACATTGACGTATTAATTCTTTTACGATTAAGACAGTTAGGAGGTGTTACGTCAGTTTATAGAGCAATCAAACAGTTTCTGTTACCAAAAGATTCGAAGCTTACAGAGAGTGATATTGCAGATATCATTAGTGAGTGTTCTTCAGTGTTAGTAATATTAGATGGATATGACGAGTATCCAGACCAAGATGCCAAAGTAGATTCTGACGTCATCAGCATTATAACGAGAATCATGTTTCAACAATTTGAAGTCATTTTAACGACACGGTCATCATATTTACCAAAGAAATACCCACCGATGACGAAACGACTAAAGTTGACAGGATTTGACGATAACGCTCGAGATCAGTACATTCGGAAAGCGGTTGTAGGTAATAACGTAGCAGCCGCTGAGAAAATAAAACAAAGACTAAAGGAAAACCCCGTCCTTGGTGACCTTTGTCAAGTACCTTTAGTCTTTGTCATGTTTGCACACATGAGTCACGAGAGTGAGCAATTTCAAAAATTCAATTCTGTCACAAGTTTCTTTCGTTATATGATCTCATGCTTTCACAGTCACATGAAAAATAAAATGGAAGATGAAAATGTGGAAAAATATGACTTATTTGAAACAGAGCATACGGAACTTGATAAGTTAGCATTTGAAGGATTGAGTCGTAAGGATCAACAAATTGTGTGGAGTAAGCATTATATGTGTGAACGTCTTGGACAGGACTTTTATAATCAGTATGTGCGTATTGGTATTTTAGTTGAAGAAGAGGTCCTTGACATTTCTGATGATCCAAATGCAGTAATATCTGAACATATTCAATATAAAACTGAGGTTAGACTTTATCACAAACTGTTCTGTGAATGGTACGCGGCACATCATTTGTCGGAATACGCATCAAGAAATGACATAACCTTTGAGCGTTGGAAATCAGAATACCGAAATAATGTCAACTGCCAAACAGACCATTATCTGAAATATCTAGACCCATCCGACCTCCAATATGTCTACCGCTTCTCGTGCGGCTTGAATCGTATAGCAGCTGATAAGATAATTAGATACCTAAAAACCAGAGAGGATGCAACGAAATTTGCAATTTTGTGTATTCTTGAAAAAAGTGGAAAAGTGGAGGATGTGCTGGAAGATGTAGAAGAATTGTGTTCGAAAACGGTTAAGATAAACAATGGTGACACCTTACTGCTGCAAAGATCTACTATACAGCTTCTAGAAATCGCTACAACTAATAAGGTAAGTAAACTGGTACTGCTGACTGCTCTGATACATATTGGGTATAGCCGAGTACTTGATGATCAGGACCCACAGCTAATGTCGAGGAGTAATAACGGCATACACTATGCAGTAGTCAAACTTACCCTAACGTTTTAGAAAGGAATAAGCATACCTGGTAAATTAACCTTTCACTGTGTGTGTAGGAGGGGTAGTAGCAGACCACTTGTACGCAGTATTAATAATTTCGCCAGTCATAGCCTTACCGGAGCAGGGAGGTGTTATTAGCTGGAGATCCAACGAAAACTCTTTCTTTGAACCCTACTAGTTGCCGACAATAATCTCTTTTGTGTGTTGTTTTTTGATTCAATAGCCTTAAGAGCTGTTGGTAACTAAGTACAAGTGTGGTACGTCGTCTGCTACATCTCGAAGAGCAGATCGGGAATTTGCCCCTTGCCTTAACATTGTCAGTCGCTTAAGATGAAAATTTATTTGACTGAGGGTTTCGACGCGTTTGGACGCTATTTACAACCAGGGAGCTGTTACGGAAGGAGATAAATCACTTACCTCTCCTTTGAAACTATCAGGCTAAGTTGCCGACAATAAGCTCCTAGTTGTTGTGCTCTTGAAAATTTGGGACCACTTAAAAGGGATTAGAAAGTGACGACAATAGTTCTTATCGTCAGTTAGATCTCATACACTTGTTGGCATGATTTCACCTATTGCTATAACATTGCCAGTCGTCAAAGAAAACAAAAAATATTCCATTAATGTACGCCAGTGCTCACTTTTCTGATGGGTTCAGCAGAGCTTCAATTAAATTACAGAAGATGGCAACATATTTTGCTGTTTCAGAAACAATCCGGAATTTTTCAAAGTTGATATGCAAAAGTTAGACTTAACATGCGTTGCTGAAAAGAGGTGTTACTAACTAATGGAGGAAATTAGAATAATAAAGGAATCTGATCACTTAAAAGTGCATATACAGTCGTTTAGAATAAAAGACTGGCGAAGGTTTCACACTTGTCGGCATTGCAGATGACTTCAAAGCATTGTCACTATCACGTCTTTGTTTGAGGATTACGTTAGTATGAAAAGATCAAACTCTCATTAGGAGGGTTCAGTCAAAGAAACTTAGAAGAGGAACTAAAGGACCTGTCAATCAAAGTCTTTTCCCATAAAAAAGATTAAAGTACTCTCAATACACATTGTCTGATAGATAAAATTGGATGAGGTGCTTTATCTCCTTCCGTAACATCTCCCTGTTACAACATACTTGTCTAGTTTCCTATAACTTGCTCAATGTGGGTGTGCCTTTTAAGTCATGCGAGGGAATGCAGAAATTAGTCAAAATCCGACAGCAAAGTTTAGTCTTATACTTCTTTTGCTCATTTGCATAAATCATGAGTATTGGTTTATTGCCAGCATCATTAAGTTCCTTGGCAATAAACAGTCGTTTTAAATGTCAGAACAGTGTTTCGTACTTGACTGTCGCCAACTAGTTAGACTTTAAAGCATTGTTCCAAATAATCCTTTTTGTTGGGGTCGCTGTAGGTATGAATGAGGTTGCCTAGATATTAGCCAAAGGAATTCAATGCCTTTTAGTTCCATAATCCCCAATTAAAGGATTTAGTCTCCGCTCCGGAGGGCAATCTAATTGGATTAGCATAAATTAAAGTTTTCGATGGATCTCCAGCTAATAACACCTCCCTGCTCTAATGTGGCAGTAACCCGAAGCTCTCTGTTTTTCTGTCTCGTTCTTTAATGATTATAGCAATCATTGTAGTGTTCTAAGATTTCTCTAAAATTTAAATAGGCAGTGACCGCTATAATATGCACTTTATACGTAAAAGAGTTGTTCGGCAGATTGGTTCCCGTTCTACTTCATAAATGTTTCTTGATAGTAATTAACTTTAGTGGTTGTACAGTACAGTTCAGTGCATGACGGTCTGACAATTTTGACTGTTACTATGGTTTTAATCCACATCTACAGTGTTGCAACTGCTTCAGGGTAAGACGTTACAGTGTCTTTGTAAGGTTACGTTTAGTTTTGGCAAAAGCCGCATTAAACGGCCTGTGCCCACCCAGATTATAAAGAATTAAGAATTCGGGTGGACACAGGGCCGAAAATTCAGTGAAACGCTTTTACATCACAAGTTGTAGCCAAATGTTAATGTAGTAGCTCACCAATTCAAAAAAAAAAAAAAAATAAGGAGACGTCTGGCAGCATAAGGACTCAATAGAAACACGCTCACTTTGCAGGAGGAGGTGGTTCCAATAAACCTCTCCAACAGAATATCGAAGACTAGGAAACTGATAACATAATTATACCACTAAACAGAGTCTAATTTTATTCCCAGGCCTGATTATAAGGGGCCAGCGGTGGTCAAGAAGGGCATTTGTCCCCCACTTTTTCAACGTTTTAGAAAAATAAGAAACCTTAAAGCAAAAGAAAGGAAGCGAGACCGAGAAATTACGAGGAAACTTTTATTACATTGGCTACTTTTGGCGATTGAAAATGAAGAAATGCATTAAAACGAAAAGGTTTTAAATGCTTAAATGATTTTTAAGCTGCTGCGTGAGCTTTGTTCAACTTGTTTAAAACTGTAAGCTAAAGATGGGAGGAAATGGAGGTGGTTGTGATTAGAAACTTTAAACATCTTAATAAACATGGGGGTCAGGTAAACGCCCCCTCCTATTTGACCGACACTAGAAGGAGGGTTCATCTCGATGTTGGATTTACGTCATAACACACGTCACTGCCCTTGCCCACGTAATTTATCTACCTAACCCTGAAGAAATCCTACTGCTGGCTAGAGTTTTTCGGCGCGCATCGTGCATATTTAAAATAAGAGGGCCTGGGTGTCTTATTACTGCCGCTGTCTGTACTACACCTTTGCTAGAATTGCATCATTATTATTTGCCGTAGAATAGCTTGAGTGGAATTATCGTTTCCGAAACCCCTACAGTAACTAACTGTTTACTTTTCCTAACAATTACCTTCGTTCTTTTCAACTAAACCGACGGTTAACTTACTTTCATTAATTCATCTTTATACACATAAGTGAAATGTGTCCCCTCAATACAAACAAAAGCATGAATAATTAGATAGTAAAAGATAGGTCATATACAGTAATGAAGCCTCCCTAAAAATTGGACGCAGTCTTCTCTTTGGGTGGACGGTGTTTTGGAAGCCTTACAGCCTTAAAGAGGGCTGAGCAAACAAAGTCCGTTCCACAGGTAAATTGTCGACAGGTACTTTATTATTTAAAAAAATATTGACACATTATACAATTTTGTCTTTGAATTCCCCTTGTTTCTACAAATCTTCTGATCATTCCATATACATGTAAATCAACTGTTAGCGTGGTGTATTGTTCAAATATGTAATGGTGACATTTTAGCCTGCGTTGCGCATATTCAATGCTTTTGAAAACGTTAGTAGCATACAAGTAGCAACTAGCAAATGACACTTTTTAGGTGAGTAAAATGAGGTGGTTGTGGCTAAGCTGGGTATCCATAGAGTACATTTTTATATGGAAGGTCTAGGCATCAAAAAGAGAAGAGCGCCGCCTTCTTAGACGCAGTTAAGGGACAAGAATGCAGAATGCAGTTAAGGGACAAGCCTTAGGGAAGTGCAACAGGTACATGACGATTTGAAGAGGTATAGCCCTATTTGTTTGGTTGCACATCTTGTTCCGACGTCTCTATGTTTACCCTAATACTCTTATCTTAACCTAACCATAACTTACAGGCGAATTAGTTTAGTAGTTATCCAAAGTCTAATGCACGTATTGTAAGTTCTTTCTAAATAAACGAGGCACCTGTATAAGCTCTGTATACTTTTGGAAAAAGTGCTATATTTATTTGGGGAAAAGTAGGGGCAAGTGAACATGCGATTGACCCAGCGTCTCCCACGAAGCTGTAAAATATAGAAATACTGAAAGACCGAAAGATGACATGATATAGCAAATCATGTAAAATTGTTAATTATGTTTCATGGTTTGAACGGCTAGGTTTGAAAAGTGTCAGGATTCCTTTGCAGCATACGAAATGTTCCTTACCGATAGAAGGCATTCGTTACGGATCTTGTTCCTTGTCACCTAAACCCATGATCCATTGATGTCAAGATTTTTTAACCTTTTAAAACGTAAGTAGAGAAATACACAGGTTATATTGTCTGGCAATTTACGGTAACACTGATGTGATTTCTTGGCCTGTTTAAGAATGTTACAAGTGACCAATTACTTCATGCGTGAATGCAGTGTGTTTTTGGAAAGAAAATTATAGCTTTTTACAGCAATTTTGTAGACTCTAGGATAAAATTGAAGCTCAATTTCTAATAAAAGTCTTCCAATATATCCAGCCATCTTTGGTCCAAAAAAGAAAGAGGAAAATGGTGTCCCTACTTAGGTTAAGATAGTGTCGTTCATTCAAACTTGGCAAGCCTATGTACGGCTTTACAAATGGTATGACATATATCAGAACATGGTCACGTATATATAAAAATAAATTTGGGATATTGAATCTTAGCTTCTCCCCTAACCTGAGACTACTAATAAAATTGTTCATCAAATACTATCAAACACTATGCTACCCGCACTGTCCCTCGGAGGTGAATTTGACACATTCTACTTTTTTCGAATTCAATGCATATAGAGTAAGCTTTGAATTGTTAAGCTTAATTTACGCGGTATTTGGTGGAGGTTTCCCAGGGAACAATTTTACAATTTCGAGTACAATAACATCTTTATTCAACAAAGCAAAGAATACTAGGTCCATAACCGTTAAAATCCCTGTTTGGTCAACCAAACCTTCTTGCTTCTTCTGCGACATATTTCCTGTATCGATAAATCATTTTGAAACACCGCCATCTATCGGCCCAAGAAATGAAGGTAGAGACAGTTATAGAGTCCATTGTGTTTGCCCCACCTATTTGGCTTAATGTAAGCATAGTTAATAGATTAACTATGTGTAAGCTTTTATTATATATACACACCTGCACAGGTGCAACTGAAACGCATTACTGTAGCAGAGGAATATTTTCTGTTTACGCGCCAATCAGTTGATCAAGAAATTCAAGAGAGTAACGTTAGCTTTTGTTTACAGTGCTACTGAAACGTACAGACAATTACAAGGCTAAATAATATTGTAAATCACGTTCTTTTGGCTTTTAATTATATCCGATTGGAAGATTATTCGGATTATATCTCTTCTAAGTCAATTTTCAGGAGCTACACATAAGATGGTTTGTATTTAGGTATGGAAAATGTAATTTTATCTTTTAATACTTTTGAGTTTTTTTCTGCAAAAGTTTTAAAACTCATCCAGTTCATGGAAGCGATCCGTCTACCCTTGACCATACATAGTGGTAAAGTTAATTAATTAATTATAATTTGAGAAATGGATACTTTAGAGCAAAGGCTTTGCCTGTCTTTCCCTGCCTAAACGGTAGTTTGTTTTGAAGATTGAGCGCCGTGGCGGTCTTTCCCAGCCCATAGGCTACTGCCAATTTTTGGACAGTCTAATGTACGTTAGGCCTAACTTAACGTTTAATAGCCTACGAGTCGACGAGAGCCGTCATGCTCAGGGTGACTAAGAAAAAAAAAGTTTCAATTCTGTCAAAAAGGTAAACAACTTGACCTTTAAAGTGGACCTAAAGTCTAAAAATTCAAAAATATATATTTTAGAGGTTACAAAATTAATCTTATTGGTCCAACTCCCATTGTCATAGCTTATTCCATTGCTGAGATATTAAATGTTAAAATTTATTCACTTAAATCCAAACAGTTCATTGCGCAATAATTTTTGACATTCTAACAACTCACATTAAATGCTTTGTTTTCTTTTAAAATAAAAAATGTTTATATGGCCTTGACCTCTTCCTGTTTTCTTGCATGACATGCTGTACAGAGAGGGCTTATATAGTCAAGTCACCCCAAAGCAGTAAGAACGCGATCACATTTTGGCACAAGGTGCGGTGGCTTTCAGAAAAACAAAGAAATACAAAGATTGTAATTTGAGTAGTACAACAATGACATCACAAATTATTGCGCAATCTACCTTTTTAAATCGAGTGAATAAACTTCAACATTTTATATCTCAGCTTAAGAAAGTCCTGGGAAGATGGGAATTGGACCATTGGAATTCAGTTTTCATGCTCTGCAATATATATTTTTGAATTTTCAGACTTTAGGTACACTTTAATGTTCAGGTGAATTTTGCCGCTATACATAGCGAACGTTTGCTCCAGTAATGGTTTAAAATTTGCTCCTTAGAAAAAAAAAATTGAAGGTAGGCCTAACTGTTATTCAGGTTTCTTAGAACGGATAGGTCGCTAACTTAACGTTAGCCGAGAGCCAACATAGACGACGCGGGCGAGCAAGTGAAGCCTTTGCGTGACCGGCTGTGGACGGTTAATATGCTCGCTGTACATGCATAGCCTACAGAAGTTGGTATCTCCCACACTAACTGTTATTACTATCCAATTATCAAAATACTGTGAGAGTAACACAAAATAACGATTCTCTTTGTCAGTTCTTTACAACTTTGTATGTAATCTAGCCTACTTATAATTGACACATATAGGGCCTAGCCCTACGATTGTAAGGTTAGAGAATGCTAACCTAATCTAGCCCTAGTTCGTTTCATGATTTTTCAAAGCAAATTTGGTATCCCAGAAGTAGGCCTATTTCCTTTTTAGGGGCTTGTCAATCCACACCTGATTTTTCGTAGGCCTAAAAAGATTAAACAATGTGGCCTTGGCTGGGCATACTTAAAAAGAAGCCTAAATATTCTTTAATAAAATCAAATATATGGCAATTTTTTTTCTTTTGTAGGCTAGCTTTCTTCCTTAAAACTGAAAACAAGACCAATCAACGTGTCCAATGCTGTGCATATCTTGCACTAGGAATAGGCTAAGCCCTAAAAGTTTAATTCATTCTTACCAGGGTCTACAGCCATCTTGGAAACAAGGAGAACTTGAAAAATGATTTTCCTTCTTTTGAATTACATTAGAAGTCAGAAAATTTGAGAAAAAAACGCTTCAGTTGAGCAAATGTTGTGAATATTTATCAGAAAAAAACAGGAAAGTAATTATTTTACGAAATGGTGAGTACTGAATAAACTTGAATAGTATGGATACGCAAACATTATTTATCTTATCTTTACCTTTTAATATTACAACTTCAATCAATAATGCAAGATCAAAGGCATTTACTTTACTTTGTCCATCAACAGAATATTAAAAGTACACTTGATGATTTTAATCTAAAACAGTTTCGCTCTTTTATTTAACCATGTCCCACTCCAACTGTATAGTTGTTATAATTTGACTTTGAATAGGTAGGCTATGTGAAAAAAAAATGATCGAAACCAAACATGGTACGTTTGTGTAGAATTTAATGGAAGTTACAGAGGCTCGGTATATCTTATTCGTATGTTTAGCACTACAGTCTACAGCTAACACTGCCGACGTCAGCTGCTGACGAATGTTAAGCTGCCGGGGTATTTTTGCCTTCTTTGTAGACCTGACCCTTTTTGTAGGATACATTAAACCAGTTTTTAACTTTTTTCAGCTAAATTGCTTTAATATTTGCTCATTTAAAGTGTTGATTTACTAAGAAGTATGCCTAGCTGGTTCTTATTAGACTATTTTGATATTTACTTAGTTTTCCTGATGCTAAAAGTTTGATGTACAACCAAAGCCTTTCATAGATGGCTACAGGGGTCGATCGTCTGATGTGTCGATAGTAGCCGCGTTTGTCGGTTGTGTTGATGCGGGACAACGTCCCACCAGAAAGAAAAGAAATTAAGCTTTGTGCTTTGTACTACTTAGTAAAGATGAGCCTTTAGAGCATTTATTGCAAAATAAATGTCAGCGATTAGTTCTCAAATAACAGTCATACAGTCCTGAGAATTCATCAAGAGTGGACTGTTTGTTGTTAGTGAAATGATAAATCTGCACAGTATTAATTGCTTATTTCAGACCAAACTCGAAGAAAAATGTTTCTCATAATTTTTCTCCATCTTTTTTGCTTATTCTGCAATTTGTACTGGGGTTCATAAATTTAAGAAAGGGTCAAAATTAATGTAAAACGAGCAGCATTTTCATAAATTTGTCAGCAATGTTTATCTTAATTTCTTAAACATGTGCAATGCATGTCCCTGCATATTAATAAATGCTAATACCAGGATCTCAAGTCATCCTAAAATTACCAGAATATTAAAAAATACTTTCCTTTCTTCCAGGAAGAGAAAATTCAGAAATGTGGAGAAAATAACTACAAATAACTACACCGATGCTAGTCAGGGGGAATTCAAACAACAGTGAAAAATACTACATTCAAAATACGTCGAAATAATTATTTCAGAAATTTATAAAAAGCATTTTGAAAAATTTAGGGATTTTTTTCTTTCAAAAAACTCTTGAAAACGGAATTAAACCTTTCCTTACATTATTTCCAAAATTTTGGTCATAACAATATTGTTATTTTCTTTTCAATTATGAAATCATGCCATCATCTGTAACAAGACTCTTTATTGTATGTAATGCTACGTAGTCATGTTATAATAAACGTAAAATAACACTATGCTCCTAAAAATACCCTAAAATTCTTCTTTAATATCCATCCCAACTGTATTTGAGTAGTAATTCTGATCAATTCATGGTTTGTATCTTTCCCTATAAACAACTTTCCCCTCAACACTGATAGTATCTCATCTTATTCTTTGCTTTCTTTTCTCAGATTCACTGAAGATGTCTGGCATATTTCTCCTTTCAATCCAATCCTCTGTTTTATTTTACTTTACAGATTTCCATTTCACGTGTGTGTCTGTATAACTGCTACAGTACAGTAGACCTGCGTGGCGGGATTCATCTCCAGTTAAAATCCAATCTCTCTATACCAGTCCTTACTACACTCAACAAACTATGGATAGACACTGAAAATGAAGGCAGAGAAATAACATCAGAAGAATTTACAGGCATCTTACAGTATTCATCAAAGTGTCTGGCGTTGAAGGAACTGTGGTAAGTATTGTAATTAAAATGTAAGTAATATAAATGAGACTCTCAGAAATTAATTTGTGTCATGGTTTAATTCGTAGTCAGTACGTCATTTTAGCAAGAGCTGATGCTTTTGTTTTGAAAGTTTTAGTGTACATAAAAGGTATTTCATGCTTAAAATCTTTCGCAGTGTAGGTAGTTGGTATTTAGGTATAAAAATAAACATTAATTAAAGAGAAAACTTGCATTTCATTTATTTGAATAGCTGAAAATAAAATATAAAAGTTGCATGTCGGTAATCTTTTTTTTTTCTAAATGATATTAAATTAGTTTAGAAATGTAAAGATGAAACAAAAGTAATGACTTATACATAGTCCCATGACGTTGTTCATAAGTATTTAGTTTTCATTATAAAGTAAATGTAAACATATCGTCAAGTAAAGTCAGTGGCTCCTTAAAGAACAAACTTCAAAGTTTGTTGTAGTCTGTAGAATAGGCTATTTTATATTGACATACTTGAATATAACTATAGCAGTCATGTTTTGGGTAAATTAGGATGGTTGATACCAACAATTTAATAACGGAGGAAGACTATGAACAATTTTAATGTTTGCCAGAATTATGGTATGTGCATATAAATTTGTTTTTTATGAATGATATGTACACTATTTTTTACAACTGTGGCAATGAGGTACAACTTTAAACTAAAAGCTGAGGTAACTAATACATCACTATAAATCTAAAAACGATGTACAAGTGTGTTCAATTAATATTACTTCTGTAGTATGAAAGCTTGATCCACTTGTCTCAGTTATTTCCCTTCCCAGAACACAGACACAAACTAGCCTTACATCTCAAAATACTGCAAAGAAGAATGCGGTGATAATTCTAATCATATTTGCTGTCTGTGCTGCTAAAATATTCTACATTGTACAGTACACAGTAACACATGTACAGTGAATACACACCCTGTTTACAATCACAAGTCACTGAACTTTAAATGACCTTTACATGACCTGTCAATATACAACTGATAACAAATGACGTCATTTACATAACAATAGATCAGTAGCCAGCTGGCACGCGCGCGTCTGTAACTAAGACACTTTCAATGTAAATACTAGAACACGCCATACACATTGAGAGGTTTTGTTATACAACACTGTGAGCTGTTCATCGTACTGTAAATGAAACACATTGAGTGTTGTATACAACTACAGCACACATATGGCCTAGAAAAATACAATTAAACTTTGAATTAAAATGCTAAGCAGACACTATTAAGCAGAAATGATAAGAATAAATATAGTTAGATGTAATACTAACATTAAATTTCATGTTAGCTAGTTTCAAGTAAAATGTCACATTTAATTTTATTCTTTATAAACATTATTAAATGTATAATTTACTGGTCCTTCTCCTGTGTTATCGTTCTCCTATCAGGTTACGATGGTGTCTGCTGCCACCGTTCATCCAGGCTGAGTCTGTTTCTGTTCTTAGATCAAGAAACGTTAAAGGTAACACACAGTCTATCATACCATAGTTAATAGACACATCCCTGGTTGGGAAACTCGGCGAACTGCACTGTCTATGTTTAGATCCTGATTTTCAGTAGTCACGTGACGCTAACCGTGCACAAGGCTGGTTGATTAGCTCTACTACACGTGCGTACTCGTAGCACAAGGCGTTACATACACCACTATGGAAGCACTACCTACCTACCTCCAAAGTAGTACTTCTGTAGCACTACTTGTGAACCTTTATCAAACGGTAATTATGAATTTCTTTGTAAAAGTTTGGTTTTGTTACTTTTCAGTCTTAAAACCCTCCAAACAGCGATCGGTATTTGCGGCTGGAGTTACTAGCTATAGTTAGTAGCCTACATACACTGCCAACTTTACCGATAGAACCTCCGCAATTGTCAACAGACCAAAATTGGGAAATCTAAATTTTTCAGGGCAAAACATAGCCAGATTAGTGGGAAATTCGGGAGATTGGAAGATTTTCATCTAAATGTAGCCTTATAGCCAACTCAATCGATCGTACGGTCGTATACGCCGCGTTATTCGCTAATGCACAGTGAAAGTTGCCCTTGTATTTCCACGTTCGTTGCAGCTACTCGTACGCCGTATTGTATGCATATCTCACTGCCGCGAGGTGTCGGCGTGCGAACTACCGGAGTCTCCCGGTAAAACCGGGGGAGAAGTTGGCAGGTCTGTGTCAGTTTGAGAACGACTCACTTTCTTCCTAAAGAGTGGAATTTAGTGCTTATATCAAGTATATATCATGATTGGGTATTTTCCCTAAAAATATAACAGTTAACCGACTTGGTAACGTCAGATAGTGAACCATCTTTTACTTTCACACGTGATAGTATTTAGCTAACGCTATACATCAATGCAAAATTGCAGAGTACGGTAGTTTAATTCTACTCAAACAAGAAACGTGGGGGTTGTGGGCCATGGTTTTCTTCGTTTATTTGAACGTTCACAAATACTTACTGATTCGAAAGCTTCCTGAAACCCTTCCAACCCTTGAATCAACTTCAATTTATTTCCATGAATGACTGAACAACACAACACTCAATGTAGCCATATCGCTACTCGATCGATCGTGTGCACGGTCAATGTCACGTGATGCACTTTTCTGCACGTCTCAACATAGCTACTCGGCTTGTACGTGGTGTGTATAGGGTGAACGTAAAGTTTACTAACCAGGGATGTGTCTATTAACTATGATTATACTCTGTGTAATGAAAATAAATTTAATGTACACAGTATTATTACACGAGGGGTCACTACTATTTTACTGTGTGTAATGAGTAACAGGAGGGGTCATTTCAACACAAATGCAAATGTTCTGAAGAAATTTGAACAAATTTTTTTGTTAAGGATTGATGCTTTTATTTCAATTTAGAAGTTTTACTAGATGAGGGAGATATGATTGATTTTTTACAAACATAAACAACTGTCCATGCGTTTTGTGATATTTACATGTGTAAATAAGACATAAACATTTTAGTCCTATGTATTGTACGTAATCTCACTTCTATGTTGAAAATCTAGTCAGAATAACTTACTGTCTTGATCAATTATGTAATCATACTCTAAATGAGTTATTTGTCATATGTGTGATTTACTTATTAAGAGAAACACTGTTTACTCTTAAAGAGAGACATTAAGGACTTTTTTCATGGCATTTTTCATGAGTGAAGATAGAAGGGTAAATAACATACTAAGCTCGCTGGATATATAACTTTATTTTAAAGCTCATGAATAATTGTTAACCTAAACTTTCAAATTTTCCAGTGATGGGACATTCATAACTTTTTTAATATTCAAGAATTTTTGGAATAAACGCTTAACTGCCAGATTTTATTGGTGAAACTGAATGGTTCACAATGATAAAATCTACCTTCTGTGTCATGTTTATGCAATGCACACATAATATTGCCCTTAAGTCCATTGAATATATTAATTGGTATCTTGATTGTTGTTTATTTCAGTTATCTGGTATGGGCCTGTAAATGATTATCAACTGAATCTACAGTCCTGTCTCTGGGAGGTAAGTGTCTTACTTTACAAGTCTTTTACCTAGCAATGTTAAAAGGTGTAGTTAACTTTTTTACTATGATCACGTGCGTACATGACATAACGATGTTTAAAATGAAAAAGTGTCAAAGCTTTCAAACAAAATGAAAGAATAATGACCGAAATTATTTTTCAGAGAATTATGCACAAGGGTTAAAGAACCATCCAGTAAATCGTTTGCTATTCGATACTTAAATGCAGTAGGGACAATATATACAAGTTTATACATTATGATGGGACTAAAATATATAGTTATAAGTTTTAAAGTAGATATTATAAGACAGAATGGGTTTTAAAATGATAACGTAACTACGCTATAGACAGTGTAAACCGAGGGAAAATTGTAAACAATGAGATGTGTTTTTAATACAAAAGTATTAAAAGTCAATGAAAAAGGTGGACTGAATTAAATTTCATTTGACGTTATTGACAGTGATCAGTCATTATCATCGTAAATATTCATGTTAGACTAGTTGAACAGCTAACAAGAAAAAAAGATAATTTACTAAGGGCACAGACTAATTTAGGAATGACTCTTTTAATTTGTCTGTCTTCACAAAAGCACTTTGTACCTCAATTGCTAACACCTTTTAGTAGGGGTAAAGATGTCTGGCATTATACCATGTTCATAAAATGTGTCACGATTATTAAAGTGCAAATAAATTCGCTTTTCCCAATAATATCTGTACCCAGGGAGTTGTTCAAGTAGTAAAACTAACAACTCCCTGCTGTACCTAAACATACTGCAGGAATTATTTAGTCACTGATGTTCTACTGTTCACAGTTGTGGTCAATCATCAAAGCTCGACAGGTGGGTTGTTTTTACAGACATTCTTTTCATTGTCTGATGAGCTAGCAGTGTCACGTGATTGATCTGTCAATCAAACTGCATCAAACGGTGGTCTCAGTATTACTGACCAAACACTCAGTACACACTGTACACAAATAAAACGGTGTAACAATGTACATAATTTGGTTTATTCAATTATGATGTAATTAAAGGTCTGTTTGGTCTGGTACACAGTAAATATTCATTTCATAAAAAGATGTGGATATTGCAGACTAGAATTATAATACAAAATTCAGGTTACGTCTTTGCCAATTAAACCCCCAAAATGATATGAATATTGATTTATCATCCATAGCATGAATAATTTACTTTTCTCGGTACAACCCCATGCAAAAGAGTGTTATTAGTGCAAGTTACAGTAAACAGTTACTCATTTCTGGTGTTGTATGAGATTGACACGATGCACATAGGCCAATCCATTTACATTCGGCATAGGCAGAATCCCTGGGGTGGGTGTATATCCCCCACTTTTTGAAAAAAAAATGCTCCATGTGACTTAAGCTTTTCCACACAGTAAGTCTTGCCTCAAGGGCCCATTGTACACCATTTTTTTATTCATGCAAATTTCAGCTAAAATTGATATCGGCTGGACTGTTTTCATCTGTCATGAAGAGAGCTGATTCTTTTAGAAGTAGTAATTTGACCTAACCCCACCTAGTCCCGCGGGACTTTATGGGCGGGTTGTCACTAGGGAGATGTACCGTATAAGAATAATTGCAAAGATGGCGGGTGGTACTTATTTTGAGATGAAATTTGGAATTTTGGAGAAATTTGGAGGGGACAATTTGGCGTACCAGTTCCAGAAAACAGGGGTGGAGGGGAGAGACAAAGTTAAGTGAGCTGGTTTTGACAGAGATAACGAGTAGTCAGTGTAGATGCCAAGTAATGTGATGTTTGTTGTGATGTTAGAGGTAATAGGGTGCCCAAGATGTAGAAAAAGGGGGTGAGGGTGGGTGTGGTGTGTGTAAGCAGCCCAGGCCTAGGCTCGAAAGCTTTTCGCGGCTCAGGCTGTGGAGAGATGTGTGTGTAGTTGGATGTGCAGGTGAGAAAGGAGTGTAGGCATCCTGGACCTAGGCCCGAAGGCTTTTCGCGGCCCAGTCTGCTAAATGATGTAAGTTTCGTAGGTTGCGATGTACCAGAGAAATTGTGGAGTGGAGTGTGTTGTGATGTGATGTGATAGTGGTGTGGATATGTGGGATGTGGAACGCGGAGGGAGGAGACCAAAAGGGCTTTTGAGGGCCACAAAAAACTGGTTCTTTTTCAAACTTGATTATTGGATTACAAATCCTTTTTAAGTGGGTTTAAAGTTCTATGACACTCTCAACAGCTCGACAGGCGAGATGTTTTTACTGTCGATATAACTATTACTGCTAGTCAAGTGTATTAATATCCTAATACACGTATTTCTTTGTTGTTGACTGTAAATATATTGCCACTAAATATTTAACACACTGTACACAAAGCAAGGGGCGCGAGATGTAACTACTTTTGTTTAAATTCAATTATCAAGTAATGTACAAGCTTTCATATTTTGCTTTCATGAATAAACTGATTGGTGGTATGTGTTCTCACACTTAACATTAAATGCTTTAGTAGATTCAAGCAGAAATTTTGAGGTGCAAGACGATTTTTGGAAATATCCCCTCCCTTAAATATTTTATTCTTGTCAAAAACTCAAGACTTGTAAAACTGAAGGTTTGTTTAGTTTGATTTATCAATGTAAAACGAGTTTTAATCTCATTCAAAGTAAGGTGTTGTTGACTATAAGTATGATATAAAACTAAAACTTAAGTCTTTGTCCTACTGTACAGTTTTATATATAGTCCTACATTAATAACAGCCTGCCAAGTGGGTTGTTGTTACTGTCAATCAAACTGCTAGTCACGTGCATTAATAGCATCAGACAATGATTTCTTTGTTGTTGACTGTAAATATATTTTCACTAAATATTTAACACATTATACACATAGCAAACAACTTTAGTTGTAACTACTTTCGTGTATTTTATCATGAAATAATGTAAAAGGGTTTCCCTTTTTGCTTTCATGACTGAAGTGTCTTGTGATAGCGTTATACAGTATAGCTAGCTGGAATTTTCTCAGTAGATTCAAGTCTACATTTCAAGCTGCATTTTTTTTTTAAAAAAAAATAAGATATCTTGGACTGAAATATTACGACATACGACTTAATCTTAAGTCTTTGTCAGTAATAGGCTACGGAGAAATGATTGAAACGATTTTCATCCTTGCTCCAATGTGTAATTTACTTTTGTCAGTACAACAGAAAACTTTCCATGTGAGAAGTGTTATTATAATATCACAAGCCACAGTAAACAGTTATGCATTACTGTTGTTGTATAAGATTCACACAGTGTATGTATACATATTTACATTGGCCGGACTCTTTACAACTGTCATGTAGACAACTGATTCTTGTTTAAGATTGAAATTGTGAATCTCTTGGACAAAAATATTTAAGGAAGATAGTGGATCGGTGTTAAAGAAAAAAATACTTTAACTTGATGCACTTTTCTATTATACATCCATTCTCCCTTTAGCAGCCTAGTGCTCTTAGACACCCTTCCTAAACACAGACAAAGAAAATTGTCAAGTTTGACTACCATTGGGAGACAAAAAAAAGCCCACCCCTTTTTGCCATTGACAAATATACACGTCACTGCTTTGTACCAACCTCTGTGTCGGTTTCACACACGAACGGGATGTAAAAATTGTAAATCGGGTATCGTGTGTTGTTTTCGAGGAAATTTTCTGTAAACATCTTCAAATTGATATGCTGAAATAATTAACAATGCTAACTTAACATTTTTTTCACAGTATTTCAATATTCTCATTGCTCTCATCCAACACCTATTACATTTTTCTCTTCGTCCGTTTACCTAAATATCGGTATTTCTACAATATGCCAAGCTTTGGCATCTAGTATGCGACAATACAGTTGTATGCAGTGCTACCATAGAAACTGCATTAATGATCTGACAGTACAGGTACATACCAGACCCGTAGCCAGGGGGTTGGAGCGTTCGAACGACCCACTCCAACTTGAGGGAGGCCCACTTTTCCAGCCCTGTGTTTGAAGCTGGGTCAGCAATGAAATATTTTTTATGTTGACATATTGAGGCCGAATTTCCGTTCACTTTTATCAGGAAGATAAAACCTTTCCACTTATGCCATAGAATGTATACATGCCCAAACTGACTACAATATCTCATCACCACATATTCTATGTGGGGTGATGAGATAATAAGCTCAAAACGCGCAGGTATGGTTCTGTCACTGTGGCCGTGGACATCATTGAACTAGATATAATAAGACATCCACAGTGGCGAGTTACCGACTGTGTGTTCGTCATGCGCACACTAACACAATAATACGCCCGCGTTGTACACCCAGTGTATTGTAGGGCCTACAGGCTATAGGTCTGCTCGTACGTGCTCGTGCTCCGTGTAAGTTCAGTTACGCTTCCCAGTTGCAACTTTTAAGAGGTAGGAAGAACTCTGAGGCGCCTCAATACGTTCATGCGCTCAAGCATGAAGGAGAAGCGGGTCTCATCCCTTGCACTGATCCACATTCATTATGACATGAGTGTAGACCTTGATGAGGTGGTGGAAATATTCTCGAAGATCCATCCTAGAAAACTGGAACTAACTAGTGTTCTCACTCCTGGTCCATAACTTCAAAAGCAACAAAGACAACAGACATTTACATGGATATTTGATTGTGCAATTCTGCCATACTACTAGCTGTGCCCTGTGGACTACATAATGTAGGCTGTAACTGTATTTTAAACTATGTTTTATCAAAACCTAATTTCAGAAATTTGACCATGTTCACTGCATAATCATTCTTACAGTTTATTACCTGGTGCTTAACATTGTTTCAATGGAACAACATTTGTTTTGAAAAGGTTTGTATCAAAATCAATATAATCTGAAGCCAGACAGTCTGAGAGTACATGTAGGTTATTCTACTACCAAAGTACATGTATGATTTTTTTCTCATAAAGTGGTATACTGTGTGGAATTCCTGGGGAAAAGGACTCCTGTTGTGTTCAAAAGTCCTCTGAAATACTCCAGATTGCAGGAGATCTGCAGATTTCAAAATTTTCCGGGGGAGCATGCCCCGGACCTATAGCAATTCCATGCCTACGGCACGCGCCAGCCGCCTCCGTATTTGGAAAAAAGGTCCACATCTTGAAAAAAAGACCCACCCCTCCACATGGGCTGGCTACGGGCCTGCATACAGTCCTACATTCATCTGAGCCAGACACGCCAACTATTGCATTTTACGTGGTTATTTCTGTCTTTGTCTGGTAAATGAGCATTCACGTGGCTGAGCTGTCAATCAAACTGCTAGCCATGTACCACGATGTAAGCTTCTGTGCAATGCAGTAGACATGTTTGTTTACTTTGACCGGAATCTCTACTATTGTTCAGTTACAGTTGGCTTGTTGTCTGTGCGGGAAATCCCCTGTAGTAAGAATGTATTATACACACAGCAAATAACGCTGGAAACAATTTTAATTTTAATGGCCGTTTCTCTTGTTGTAGTCGTACCTACTTCTTGAAGTGAACTCTGTAGTGTTTTCTTGTATAATTTAATCTGAGTCATCATGAATTTGAACTTATGCCTCTAAATAACTTCTAATATTAATAGTCCCTGTTTTCTCTGAAGTATATTGTTATAGTTATGGAGACGGTAATTATCCTCATTAAAATGTAAACCATAGACAAACATCTTTAAGAATGGCTTTTTCTTAAAATTCGTGAACTTTTCACAATCATGTCTCAGAATTGCCATTTTCTATGCGGTGGACAGGTGGTCTTGTTCAAACCTGAATATGAAATTGCCAAACTTTTGGACAAAATTATTTTAGAAAAACAGTGGATTGGTGTTCAGGATAAAATACATGACATAAAACTAGCCCACCCTTATGCGGCTTTAAATCCAACCACTCCCAACTTTTTCCAAGACACCCTTACCGACTACAGTAATTGAAAAAGTGGCAGATGTCATAAAAGTAAAAGCAGCCTACGATTGAGAAGCAAATATAACATGGTATTAATCACAAGCCACTGTTTTTGTACCAGCCTTTTTCCCGAATGACACAAGAGTTTGAGTAAAAATTGTAAAGCAGGGATCGACTTAGCACTAGTGTCATCTTTGAGAAAGATTGTTGTGGCCTAGACCTCGCTACCCAATGTAATCAGCCTTAGCTCTGTACACTCGTCTAGGGACTTAAAACGAAACTGCTGCTAGCTGATTTGAGGCTGGTAATTAATGTTACTAAATAATTTTCCAAAAGTTCCACGAAAAAGTAGACTTTTTACCAAGGACCATTTAGGCCATCCGTCATTTTCATGTTTGTAAATGTTTAAAGTGACTCTCACAAAGTATAAACTGCCGCATGCAACAAAAACTCCACAAAATTACTTTTACTTCACTTGACTCTGGTATAACGTCTCTCAATGGTAAATATAATTTATGTAACCAGATATCTCAAATAAACACGCCATAAAACGTGAGAAATATAGTAGCTGATTAAAGTGTCACACAGACATTTTCCTGAAGTAATTTCTCTCGTATGCGGCAAGCTTATCACATCAAGATATAAGCTGTCATAAAATGAAATGGTAAGTTAAAGGTCCAATATATTGATATTGCTACAGATATACAGTCTCAGCCTCGGTTCCCGCGGGTGTTGCCTCGACCTCCTCCTCCAAGGTAGCGGTTCATAGCCCGTCCCAGAGACAGAGGCTTCTACTACAGCACTGGTTAACACAAACCTAATACAGCAATGCTAATAATGAATGTGCAGTAGATATCTTCAAAGTCGATACATACCGATGACTTAACACAGTGCATATTCTACAGTTAATTCTATCCATTCAAATTTCTCAGCATTCCCATCAAACCGCACCCCTCCCCCTCCTCCGATTGCCTATCCCTCTCCATCTGTTTACCTGTATAGCCTTTAAGCGTACCGCTTTGTACTATCAGACGCTTCAATGTACACATTGCAATATACTAGCTGTTTGTTTACTTTGTCTGATTCACGTACCTGAGCTGTCAATCAAACAGTCACGTGTCACATTGAAGTTGCTAGGTAACCAAGTAAACATGTTTACTCTGACCGGAAACTCCACTACTGCTCAAAAATGGTTGGTTATGTTGTCTGTTCGGGAAATCCAGGTATTAATACTGTATTATACAAACAGCAGTTGATAGGGGAGTAAATTTGACAATCATTTCAATTTGATGGAAGTGTTCCGCTTGTTGTAAACCTTGTTTTGCATAATTTAATGCGTCATCATGGATTTGAAATTATAACTAGAAATCACTTTCAGTATTCACAGACTGTTTTCCCCGAGGTGGCGACTGTGACCGCAAAAATAAAACTGACCTTTCCGCGTGAAGCCGTGTGTTTTTTGGAATATTTACAGAGAATAATTATCAATTATCACCAGCTAACTATAATATGCTACCATCAGGAATTGGTGTCTCATTACAACTCAAATATTTACGTTTATCCCGAAGAAAACTACAACTAAGGTTTTAACCTTTAATGGCTTACTTAATTTGTTCCTGAGTATACTTTTCATAATGTAGTATGTACTGTTTGACTTGATTCCAGCAATATTCCAATATTTCAGAGTTGAACTCATGTAAGAACGTAATCAATAGTTGTAATTATCATCCTTTTTCAACGTTTACATTATCTTCAAATTTTCTTCTTAAGCTACATTTTTCCCTGTAACGGAAACAGTTCCAAACAGTATGTGTATCACTCATACACAATTTGCAGTCCCGTAACCAGGATTTCCCCGGGGTTGGGAGCCGGCGGTATCGCTAGGATGTATTCTTTAAAGGAATCTCTTTAAAGCTTTACAAATATATTGGCAAAGGAACTTCGGAAGGGGGAAGGTGATATCAAAATTTCCCCGACGATTCGCAGCAAACTTAATCCCCGGCACTGACCAATAGAACAAAGACATGGAGGAAATGAGAATTGTGCGAGGCGAGCGACGGGGAGTTGATGTGGAATGGTAGTACTGTTTTACACGTTGCCGTTCATGTCATTGTACATTGTGAACCGAGTATAAAACTTTGAAGCATCGAATTTTGTGACAATTGTGTTCCTTAAGAAAATAAAAATCTGCCACACAGGGTACAAACATAGCGCCCCAAGTGTTTTAGAAACTGAAAGAATATACTGCACCCATTTAGTGGAAAACATCAAACGACTGACCCCTATCAGAGATATCACACATTACAGCATTAGGTAGTATTCAACCGGCCGTTAGGCGAAGTGGTTCGCCCATAGTACAACGAAAACATCGCAAAAGCTTTGAATTGGTCATGAGCTTGGCTTACAGTTATAAATAGCTCATGCTAGAGACTAAGTTAGACCATGGAGCTAGCACTATGGACACATGTTTACAGGTGTGCACGGCGGCGGGCATGAAGGCTGCTCTTTCAGTCGCTCCATCACCACAAGGTCATGATGTTCGGAAAAAGAATTTTGCACTATTCGGGATTTTTTTCTGGCAAACAAGAAATTATATTTCCGTTCAAAGTGGCACAGCTCCTCACTCCAATTGTATGTAGCCCCCCATGCTTATAAACAGGCTACTTACTGGGGGCGTGGCTAAGCATATCCCACAGTGCATGGAGCGGGCGGAAAACGGTTCATTGAAGAATAAACAGTGCTACCTAGCGCTAATCCTGGCTAAGGTACAGAATCTGCCCGGGCCTCTCGAGTTATTGGAAGGAGGATAAAGGGGGCTACAACTCTCAGTACAAACTAAAACCACTTGGTTCACGAGGAAACTAAACTAGCATTTAAGGTCAAATTTTTAATCCCATTCGGGTCAAATGAAGCCGTATTTGGGTCATTATTGGACCCAATAACTTTATTCGGTTCTCTCCTGACCCATTTTTTTGGTCAAATTGACCCGTGTCTTTACAGTGTACTACAATTCTACAACATGAGAGCCCCTACAAAAAATATGGAAACACGCAGAAACATTTTCCCTCTGCAAAAATGAAAATAACCAGGGAGGTTCCACTAGAGTAACAATCGAGGTGGCTATGCGGGGTAGGTATTCACCGACGGTGTTGCCATGTCATGGCCGTGACGGTGGGGCACTTACAGGAATTTTTCATTAAAAAATTGTACCGAAGCGGAAAATTTTCAATCTCGCTTTTAAAAGCCATTGGGGCAAATTTTGAGCAGTTCTTAACCCGTGTTACTGCACTGCACTACTACACTACACGCAAGCATTTGAGGAGAATTTGTATAACCGATTTTTGGCAAACACAGACCAGGTTTCTACTGAAGTTAGCCGACGAGGTGGGGGTCGCTTCTGTGACAAAGAGGTTGGCTAGAAAAGCTTAGCACGCCCGAACGATGCCCCCTCCCCTTTTGATGTGAGTGAAAGCCAAATTGGTTACCTTATATACACTCTCAAATTAAGTTAGTAATGAAAGGAATTAACCATTGATTGACTGGATTACTGATGACTTTAATGAATCCACAATTTGGGGAAATATGCCTCGGTAGTGGTACAGACAAGTACAAAATACATATTTTAGCACATCGTGCGCAAGAAGAGAAATTTCTTAGAGTCACGCAGCTGTATAATATAAGTAATGAAATACATTTGTCTTTCTCGTCAGTGATGTTCACCTCATATGACATCTCACTGCATAAAATGTTTGTAAAAGTCTAGCGTTGGGTTAAAATAGGGGAAATGGCAAGAATCGGGTTAAAATCCGTCCCTCTCAGTTTTCGACACAAAAGTTTAGTTATTAAGGGGAAAAGGGACAAAATATTTGTGAAAATCTCCAAGTATCAATTATTTGTGACCGTAACACCGGGTGTGAATATGGAAACCACAAATCAGAAGGGGTGTTATCAATGGAGGAAGTTTTAGCGAGGGACGAAAGTTTGTGCAGGGGACGGAATTCTGCTGAGCCAACTTACACGTAGCCTTGATGTCTTTTTGTGCGAGGAACGGAATTTGAAGTACAAGTTTATTGCCCTAGCATCCTTCATTTTCATGCTTCATGCAAATGTTTCAAAGTGTGTCACACCAGGGTGTGGCAGCTCCCTGGTATCACAAAGTCTGTTTAAAGTTACAGTTAACTGTACATAAGCGGAACACAGCAAAAGTTCTCGCGTGTCACTTGAAACAGACTTACTTGTCTCAGATCCATACCTGCAACTCTCACGGTTTCACCGTGAGTCTCACAGTTTTGGGGATCATCTCACGGCAAAATTTTCAAGTCTCACGGTAAAATAAAATTATTCAAACAGATGTAAGTAGTAAACTACACAGCAAATAACAGCTCCAACTCGAAAAAAACGGGTTGGTTTCCCATCGTTGGGAAAAAAGTCGCAAATTTTGGCAGAAAAATATTCCACCGGAAAATACTGAAATGCAGGCTACAATCCTGGACAAAAATACATGGGACAGCACCCCCACTCCCCTGTTCAATGTTGAATTTCTTTAAATTCGGAATATCTATGGGTTGGGACAACATTGATCAAGGGGGAAGGGATTTTTGAAGACAGCGAACCTGTCGAAGTATCCCATCATTTTTGTCCAAGATTGTAGCCTTGTCAGGCTACTGTTTCACATATAGTTAATTCAATTTTGCCTTGCACTCTAATCAGATCTGGCAATGATGACGAAATTTGAGAGCAATATTCGTAAGCCAAACACGTAGGGCAATAGGCCAGGCTATACATAGTGTTGCCTGGGATACCTAACCTGGCCTGCCCATGCAACTCCTGATTGCTTTCTTATTTATCATGTATAAAAAAATGAGGTGCTTGGTCACCGCTCAACGCATGGTACATAGTCGCCGTCCCAATTAACAGATGGAAATTCGTATAACCTACAGTAAAAAAAAAAAAAAAACCCGACGACTTCTTTAACCCAAACTGCATGGGTGTTTGAGAGCGAAAGCTGCAGCCCCCTAAAATATAATTGTGAAAATTTGGGTAATATGAAGAGAACTTTTGTGAGACGTCACTAGAGAATTAAAAACTGTGGTAACAAAGTTTCGTTTCGTTAAATCAGTAATTTAGACTAATATTCTAAGGTTGTCCGCCCCCTGCCGGACAAAAAACTTTTGGATAATGTAGTACAGTTTTATAACTGTGCTCTGGCCATGTATATCTTTCATCTGCCTTGGACGTGTCCGCCTTTCATTATTTACGTTGGTACAATAGAGCCCAATTTTTGCAACTTTTGTCATGGAAATAAATAATTTTTCGGCACGCCCTGTCTGTTTTCGTCACTGTTCGCACAGTATGTCTTATAACTATTATTTAGAAGGGAAATAAAATAACATGGAAGTTCCTAACGACTCCCCTGGTCCAAGATAATTTTCCGTAAATCAAAAATACATCTTGTCTATTCTCTATCTGCAGGGGTTTACGCAATGAGGTATAGTTTGAGCGAATAATGGATGTATTTTAATATTTTTTGATCACTTTTTTCCCAAATTGTCACAAGGTCCGTGCGCCTCCTGCACTTCTATCTCCAGTGCTACTGGCATCGTTCTTTGATATCGGGGACTGGGTGCGCGTGCCCCCTTATACTCTACAGAGACATTTAAGCTATACCCCTGTAGAGTTTAAGAGATGTGTTTTTGACCGAGTCATGGTAACTATTTCGCGCGCTTTGCGTGCTTCAGAATTAAATGTTTTCCTTCAATTACATCAATACTTTCTGATAACAGCTCCAGGTGGATAGGTAGGTATAGGTAGATGACGTTTTACTTCACATCAACACATGCGTTCTATATAGTGTCTTTCACGTTGTAGAATTAATGATTCAAGTCCTCCCATTAATGCCCATTGCCCACCAACTGCGTTAACTTGCGAAACTGCTTGCGCCAGCTTGCGAAGCCAAAATAGCGCAAGTAGCGCAGCGGTGGGTAAGTGATCTTGCGAAAGTTTGCGCAAATTTTCCTTACGAAATTGCTTCGCAAGCTGTTGCGCTATTTTTGAACCTGCCCCCCAAAAAGCGCAATGCAGGCTGCGCTAAAAGTCTTTCGCAATGCATTGCAACCAGTGAGCAGCCCCATCGCAAGCATACGCAAGGAGCGCTATGCAGCGCAAGTCGGCACAATCGTTCCGGCCCAGGAAAGTACAGCGGGTATGCTAGGCATGGTCGGTCCCGTCTCCGTCTGATGCCCGTCTCCTTCTGATATTCTCAATTATAGGCAGTGGTCATTTGCCTTTTAGTACAGTGCACACGTGGGGCTGCAGCATTCTCCTCACAACAAAAATGGCTCCCAAGAAGGCCAGGCAGCCAAGACTTAAGCTTTATCAGGAAAAAGAACTGTTTGTAGCTGAATAGTATCGAAGGGACCCTGGCTTTTAAAAGTCGATGATGGAGTACAGTAGTCTTGTGCAGAGGCCAGTCTCGAATCTTCTGTGTCCGTAATTGAATTCAACTGTGAGCTGTTTCCGGAATATTTGTGCCGGTAGGCAATGGCATGCGCTGCAAATTTTATAGCGCAATTGACAGGGCAATTACTTGCGGAAAAGATTGGCGCTAAAAACCGCAAGAAAATGCAGGCTTCGAAGTTGGTGAGCAATGGGCATTAGTCGCCTTTTACGACAGGCGGGGAATACCGTGGGCATATTCAACTACCCCCAGCCCACAGGGGATACAGGAGGGGCTTATTCGTTTTTTTTTTTTTTGCTCCAACCAACCCGCCAGTTGTAGGGTGAGTAGTAACGTTGACATGTGTGCATTTTGTAGGCGATAGTTGGGGACAAACTAATCACCACACATGACCTACTCCCCACCTGGATGCAGTTTAATGTCATACCCAGGACCAGATAACCGCTCCAGGAGAAGCGTACCTGCAGAAGTTGAAAGTTTGTATATAGGCCCATAATATGATACACGCTGGTCCTTTTAAAATCTTTCCTCGCGAAGCACGCGGAAAGTTTTTGGATAACGCTTCTCAGGTTTCTGTACCCCCACCCCCACAATCAAATAAGGCTTCTACGTCGACGGCTTAGCTATGCTTAAACTTGGTACAGTGATACAGTGCATGTGGACAAATTTCAAATCTCCAGGTTTGAGGTACCAATCTCCAGGTTTTTTCATGAAAATCTCAAGGTTTGCTTTTTTGGAGGTTGGCAGGTCTGCAGATCTTATGCTTCACCCTGTCGCAAGCGCAATGAAAACTAGACGGTTTGTACTTGCAGACAACCCTTCTCGATCTAATAAATATTAACTGTGGTAAAAAAGGAGTAGACGGAGTACCATGCTAGCCTCTCAGACCAAAAATATTCTACTGCCAAAACAACTTTACCCACTGTGTAAAAAAACGTATCTTCCAAGCAGGCAACAGACGACTGTAAGATGTTTCTACCCCAGATTTGGGCATTTGGACATGCGCGGCTAAAGCTGAGACGTTCCGGTGGATTTAAGTGACAGATTACTATGTTAAACAAGCGGGAATTTTAGATGGTGTGGTCGTGGAGGCCCCCGTGGCCCCCGTAGGGAATTCTTTTCGATTTCGTCGAAGATCCCAAGTCCCCGACGACCACCAGTCGCCCCAACGATTTTATTTTTGTTCTTAAGGGGGACAGATTTTTTCACAAAAACCCAAGTTTCTCCAATGTTTCTCAACAAAAATTACAAACGGCCAAAATTTCTTAGGCTAACAACAGTCTCACATTATTTCAATTTTCTCTCATCCAACACTTATTACCTTTAAAATCTCTTTCCGCCCGTTTACCTAAATATCGGTATTTCTACTGAATGCCTTGCTTTGGCAACTTATATGTGACAATACAGTTGTATGTATTGCTACCATGTACTAACAGTAATACCCGGCAATACAGGTGTACATACAGTCCTCCATTTCATCTGAGCCAGACAAGCCAACTATTGCGTTTTACGAGGTTATTTCTGTCTTTGTCTTAGCCTTTTTAAGCATTCACGTGACTGAGCTGTCAATCAAATTGCTAGTCGCGTGTCACGATGTTAGTTTCTTTTATGTGACGCGATAGACATGTTTGTTTACTTTGGCCGGAAACCTATTAATGACCAATAATTGTTGGCTGAGTGTCTGTCCGGAAAATCCCAGGTAATAGACTGTATTTACAAACAAGAAATAAAATTGCAAAGAATTTTTGTATCACAGGTGTCTTCCTTATAGTAACCATTGCTTGCTGAAGCCTCTGTCATATTTTCTTGTATTGTAATCAGTGCCATCATGGTTACAAGTTCTGACTAGGGAATCACTTTTTATTTTCATAGACTGTATTTTCGCCAATGTTGACAGTAATCCTCATTTTCTGTATAGCACAGAAGCATTATTAATGCCCTTTCAATAAACATGGAAGTCCTTGTTATCTCATCCCCACATATGTAGTATGTGGGGGATGAGATATTGTGCTTCGTTTACCATTGAAAAGTGCACACGTTTACCTCTGCCAGTCGCCATAGCAGCCGTAACCATGGAAATGCATGGTAGGGAAATTTGGGGCTTTATGACTGCTACTCAAGGGTGGGGCAAAATGGAGTGGTCAAGGTCCTGTTTCCTGGTCATGTGCTCAAATGTGCCTAAAATTTGGGTCAAAGGCTCAGATGGTCAAATGACATTCACAAGGTCAAAAGTGTGTCGCGAACTCCTCCTAAACTAAGAACAAGATTGAGCCCAAACTTGGTGGGTGGGTGCATAGTCCTTGGAACCTGTGCCTGACATACCCTCAGCATGATAGGTCAAAGGTCAAAGGTCAACCATTAAAAAAGGTCAAAATAAGCAATTTTCCAAATCTGGCTATAAAACCTGAATGCAGCAATAAATGGCCCTGATTTCTTGACATAGCTTTCGTATTGAAGTGTTCTTGGTACAACTTGACACTTGTTCTTCTGAGGCCAAAGGTCACGAGGTCAGAAGGTCAAACGACAATTTTGGGGTCAAAAGTGTGACGCGCACTCACTTAAAACTGAAGGTACTAATGACCCCAAACTTGGTGAGGGGGTGCATAGTCCCTAGAATTTGTGCCTCCAATATCCTCAGCATGATAGGTCAAAGGTCAGAGGTCAAAGGTCACGATAGGTCAAAATAAGCAAATTTTTAAATCTGGCTGTAAAAGCTGAACGAAACATTTAACGATCCTTATTTCTTCACATAACTTTCTGATAGACACCTACTTTACACAACTTTACACTTGACCTTCTGAGGTCAAAGATCACGAGGTCAGAAGGTTAAACGACAATTTTGGGGTCAAAAGTGTGCCGTGCACTCACTCAAAACTAAAGGTACTACTGACCCCAAACTTGGTGAGGGGGTGCATAGTCCTTGGAATTTGTGCCCCCAGTACCCTCAGCATGATAGGTCAAAGGTCAGAGGTAAAAAGTTAAGATGTTCAAAAGACCATTTGTTTTTTGAAATTTGGCTGTAAAAACTGAAAGAAAAGGTGAATGATCCGTTACATTGACCACGGTCTTTTCCCGACACTCAAAATTCAGTTTTCACCTGCAGCTTAACAAACCTCACCATTAAAGCCACACAATGACTGGCTCAGATGCACACTTATCTAAGCTTGTCTTGCTCAAAACTTGACCGCTCTTAAGTAAAAACCCAGGCCTTGAGTGAACTGCGATCACGCGTGTCACGCATGACTAGTTCTTGGCGCCATAAAAGTATAAAACTGTACGCGTGTCCCTACCGTAGTAAAGTCCAAGCACATCCCAGTATGAAGCATAACTAAGTACGCGCACGGTGGAACTGGGCCTCGGCCTAACTCGTGCTTAGCCCACGCTAAATTAACTAATAGTAAACGCTAACAGGCTAGGTAGGCCCTAGGCCTAGTAATAGGCATAGTTGAAATACACGCCTGGTTAAGAACTTTGACCAAATTTGTGAGCACTAAGGCTCCACGGAATTTCTGTAACTTTGATGTCTAACAGTCTTACCTTCTCTTGAAAAACTGTTTAAACTGATATAGCCTTATTCTTCTCTTGCATGGCAACAACGAAGCGTGCATATAATCCCCTTGCATTCAATAATTGACGTGGTTTAATACATTTCTTCATGGGCCGGCGGCCAAGTTCAATTCACACACGGACACACAATGCACGCACGCAAGTACAGTAGGTACGATGTGAGAGCACTTCGCTGTTTTAGTACATAGTGGATACACTCATGACTTGTAAGCAGCGCCATGTTCCAAACAAATGACGTCACAAATAGACCGTGTGAACCATGCAGGCTACCTTTGATCTTGCCGCCCGGCAGACGTGTGTTGCTCCTGTACCCACACTGACTGTACTTCAGGGGCCGAGACACTTTTTCAATTTCGGGTGCTATTTTCAAAAGCTGGCCCCCAATTCCTTTTCGAGTGTTACTTTGGGATTTTCGGGTGCTATTTCCTATTCATTGATAAATGGCCCTAAATGCATTACTAAAGACAGCAATGGGTCTTCTATTAACTATGCACGCACTACTACTTCCCTTCAAGTGCGGTAGAACATAGACCGGCCAGCCTGACATAGCAAAAAAAGACGAGCGTGTTGGGACGTGGTTAGCTATTTCCATCATGGTCCATTCATACACAATGTACGCGAGTAAGTGTGAAAGCGCACACCCTCCCCACCCCCACTCCCGTACGTACGTAGTGCAATAGTGTTATACACACCTGATATTGGCTTGTAAGCAACCAAGTTAACTAACATCACAGCAGTTCCGTGTTCCAAGCAAATGACGTCACAAACACACTGATATGAACCAGGGGTCAAATAGCAACTTCCTTCCCACTACCATGCATGAATGAGCTGGGAAGGGGCACTAACAGACTAACTCATGGAAGCAGAAGCTGTACTCGATCCATTGAGGTGGGGGATTGTGGACTGTTTCGGAACGTCGTCCTGGGAGAAGAACCCAAGGGTATGGGGTCCCATCTCCTTTAGAAAGTATTTTATATGCGCTTGGTGCAATATTTGAGCAAATTTTAAGCAATAAGACTGCAATTTTTTGACATTTTTACAGATCGTTTTTGTCCTGGAAATGAGGGGGAAGGAGCCCACCACAATTTGACGGGGGTAGGCTTTAGTCAATCAACCCCCACCCATTCGCCTCTTATGCCTCTCACTAATTCCATCTTTATACGTTTATCATGGATTCTACCACCTCTAGCCGTCTGTTATTGAGAGTCCTACATTCTGATTGGTTAAACACTGACCTGCTTTTCCACAAAATACGGTCAGTAAACCTATACACTGATAAAAATGAAGTTTTCACACATTTTCGGTGGTAGAAGAGGAATTAACCACATTTGTGGGACTTTTGTTGTCTCATAAACCGTCTGGACTCCCAATTTGAAAAAAAAATAAATAAAAAAAAAAAAATAAAAAAAATAAAAAAAAAAAACGGTTTCGCCTCGTCCGCCAAATGCGATTTATTCCTTAAACAGTATGCACTGTCAGTAATATCGGGAATTCCCAGTCTGCCCTTTTCATACTTTCTTTTAGAGCACATTAGTTTTGATAGGGTCAATACAAGAGGCTCCTGAAAATTGGAAGGGACATTGATCGCTACGTTGTCACCACCAACAATTATTCGGGAAGGGGTGTATGGACATTAAGCACTCAAAACGTCTATTAATCACATTGTTGTAACGAGTCATGGCCCGAGTCATTGGAAAATGACTCGAGTTACATTGAAAGTAGTAAATGATTTGACTCTTCTGCAAAACTGAGTGACTCTTACAACACTGATAAATCAGAGAGAAGAGCGGAGTGATGCCAGAGGGCAATCCACTGATCTAAATGTAGGACTGACATTAGTCCTACACATGTCTTACATATAGAGGTTCTTCGCGTGACGTCATTGCGTTTCAGTCTGGCATACTGGTCGTCACTGAACATGCGCAGAAGGTGTGTTATCGATACGCACGCACGGTACGGCCTTAGTTACAATCGTTGTACAATGGACGTCTGGCCGTCAAAATAGAGTGATTTCAGTCACGTGACTTAAACCAACTAGACGCAATTTTGAAGGGCAGGATCGCGCGTATTTTTTTGTTTTGAAGGGCAAGATCGCGCGTCTCTTTGGTTTTGACGGGCACGCGTCCATTGTGTCACAGTAGTATCTATGGTTATGCCGTGCGCGTGAGCTGTATAGTTCACTTACTGCGTGTGTGTTTTGCCCTTCAGGGCCTGGAAAACCATTGCGCGTGACGTCACATGAAATCCCTCTATAGATCACGCGTCTCTATGGTTTTTGAAGGGCACGATCGCGTGTCTCTGGAGGTTTTGAAGAGCACGCGTCCATTGTGTCACATTAGTATCTATAGTTTTGCTGTGCGTGTGTGCTGTAAATACGCTTACTGCATGTTAATACCACACTGCAATCAGAACCGGAAGCTGGCGGGTACCGTAAAGATGCCAGAATAAACAAACATCCCCAGCTCAAGATTAGCCTTCTCTTTTTCCAGTTTCCCCTTAGTGTTCAAACTAACGTCAGTCATAGAACTGAGAACATGAATTAATTATCCTCGTAGAGTTTTTATTAAGCTATGTCGATCCCACCAACCCATTACAATAAAATTACAGAGTGCTACACCAGACTCGGAAGAAGCAAAATGATGTATTGGGATGAGATCAGCAATTCCTTGATTGCCCTCTTGTTTATAAGTTTTCCTGATAATTGTCATAATTATCAGGTAGCTGTCCGGAAAATCCCCAGTAGAAAGACTGTTAAACACAGCACATGAGGGGACAAATAGTTTAATATAAGAATGAAAGTGGTTTTCATCTTGTAGCCGTTACTAATGGAAGCCTCTGTAATTTTAATTGTATAATTTAATCTGTCACAATAGATTGTCATAGCTTTGAAATAAGTAAATCACTTCTTATATTCATAAGCTGTGTTTTCTCCGAGGTATCTTTAGATGTTGCAAGGGTTATCCTGCCTTCCTATACTGAAACCACAAAAATAATAATACTGCCTTTTCAGAACTTTTACTGATCATTACAATTATCATCAGGCAACTGTAATATGTATACTGCATATCCTCAGGGTGGTGTCTTATGTCAACTCAAATATTCAGACACGTATATCCTTAGGGCTGGGACGGTTTTTACATTTAATTTGTGGTTAGCTGAATTCGCTGCTGAATATTTTTTAATAAATTTGTAATAATGTTATGTACGTACACTCTGCTCTACTTAAATCCAGCAATATTCCAATATTTTATATTTAAACTCCTATAATACCTCCACCAATAATTGGAATTATTTTTCTGCCCATCCCTTACATTATTTTCAAATTTTCTCCTTAAGCTACATTTCAATTACAATGGAAAACAATTCCAAACGGTATTTGTACCATCTATGCACATTTTGCAATCTCGTAACGATTTCCCAAGGAGAGGGGGTCTATGATGGATCCTTCAAAGGAGTTTCTCTAAAGCTCTACAAATATATCGCCAAAGGAACCGAAGTGTTGTGTGGGGGATGGGATGGGGTGACACAAGGATTTTCTTGATCATTCTCATTAACCTTAAGCCCCGACACCGGTCAAGATAGCATAGACATAAAGAGCAGGCGCGTAGCTACGGGGGCAGATGTTCGCTAGCCCCCACCCCCAGAAATTGCTTGTGTCCTAATAAAATGCGTAAAAATTAAGGACGGCGATCAATGCCGTGACCACCCCCATTTGATACCTAGCCCCCCCCCCCCCCTAAAAATTTCATCCTGGCTACGCCCCTGATAAAGAGGATAGGCGATAAGTGTTTTAGAAACTCAAAGAAGAATCAACAGATATTTTGTAAAAGTTGGCCAAAAATGTGATCAATTTGTGTTTTAGCTTACAGTTTTTTTTTTTTTTCAACGTACACCTGTATAACGTTTGAGATTAAGGATGGCGTCATGTGAGGAACGGGGACAGTGGCGCCAGCACTGGGGCGCATGGTGGGCATGCTCTCAAGCGATTATTGAAAATTTTACATTTTTCTAAAATGAAACCAGAAGGCTCTAAAGCTATAAATGTCTGCAGGGGGTTGGTTTCGACAGATTCGTTTTTTATTCTTGTCCCAGACTAGCAACTCTAAAAATATTCCTGCCTACAAGGATATCTGCCTGTCCAGTTAAAACCTGCCATATTTCCAACTTAACAATGGCTATCTCACTCGCTTGTTCAACTAGTTAAAGGCAAGAGGGTCAACACCTATGAACGGGGAGGGGGACGTGACCTTGACCGGACTACTTCGAGCGCAAATTAGTGAAGCCCTAGAAGCCCAGTATTCTGGGTTCACTTAGGGGCCCTGGAAAAATGTAGAGGTCAGATAATTTGTGGTGTAATCTGATGCATCTCTAACGACTTTAATCCATAGACCCTTTTCAAAATAGCAATTGAAAAGGATTGTGGGATAGAGTTGGTACACGTTGTTTTTGGCCTCAGTAAAATGTCATTGACAAGAACGTCGCACACCAAAAGTCGGTCCCACAATCCTTTGTAATCGCTATTTGGAAAAGGGTCTGTTAAATTGCTGTTATCATCATTTTCGCGTTTGATTTCATTAAATCAGCTATTGCAAGCTCTTCAATAAATCAAACATTTCGCCTTCTGTTTTGATTACTGTTTTGGGGAAATCGGGGTGTGAATTCCCTCCATTTTCCAAAAAGGGGAATATGCCCGCAATCTTCGACCTATCGATACCCAAATGAAGCCCATGCATCATGATAATGATCCATATACCGTGTATATACGCCACTGATTTAACTGTGTAAATGTGGGCTGCTTTTCCGATAAATCAGTCTTCGTATTCATTGTGTTTGCAGCAAATCGGTGGGGACAGTAGACAGACAAAGGTACTAAAAAAGGGCGAAACAGCTTCTAGGCATTAGCGGCTCGCCATAGGGGCACGGGGGCACTTCCCCCCCCCCCCAAAAAAAAAATCGTTTGCAAAGCATAGTTTTCAATCTTAAAAAATGATACGTATATAAAACTCGAGATGAGTTAGTCCCCCTCCCTTTTCCTTGAGTGGGTTCAAAATTAAAGAAGTGAATAACTTTCCAATGCAATACGACGATTAAACCATAATAAAGCTATTTTAAAACGATATTTTTCGGCGCGCTTCGCCCCCGTTTTCTTTTAGTTGCTTGTTTGCTACTAATATATACTTCAGACATCACAAATAGACCTGACACTAGTGCGAGCTAAGGTAGTTAAAACAAATCATCAAGCTGTGGTATTTGTAATCTGATTAGCTTAGGCATCATAGCGTCATTAACAGGGGATTACGGTAATGCTGGAGTTAAATGCTCATAATTTTGCTGACACTTCAGAGCTTTCGTTGCCATTAGATACACAACCCACTAGCCGTGTCGATTATCATCCACGACTAAAAGCAGTTTTGCCTGCGTGTCACTTGGCCAGATGAGCAAAGGTATCTGTCAACAAAAAGTTGTAACGGGTATGTAGCCTGAACGTATTGTGATTCTATAGGAGGTGAGATTTCCCTTCCCTTGTCCAAATTGAAAGCGCCGTTAAATTGACTAGCGGTCTTACGTCTGCCAAATGGCCTGTCATAAGCAAAAGGTTCTTCACCTCTGTGCTAAAGTATACTGTTCCAGTTGATTTAAATAAACACACCAGTCAATCTAAACTTTACTGAGACTTTTGACTATAGTGGCCTAGCTATTTGTATGTAGGATGAGATGTCGCTCTGAGTTAGGGAAATTTCCCTCGCCTAGTGCTATCATTTCATCGTTTTCAAGTGTCTTCATGCTCAAAATTTTCGTTAGTTTAAGAAAATAATTCAGAAAACCAACATTTTATGGTCTCTTGGCAAAGCTGAAACATATTGTGACACAATGAAAGGAAAAACAAAATATCTAAAAGGCCGAGCTCATTTTATACAAATGGATCGAGCCGCTTTGCCCAGTTCACCTGCCTCTTACTCCACCACTATGGAGTAGAAATCGGCTGATATGGTTGTATTTATTTTTAAAGTAGTCAGCTCGGTAATGGCCGACTGCCTGAAATGGTTTTTGAAGAGCTTTTTGAAAGCTACATGGGCATGACTGTGATTTACAATTATAACCATACTCCTATTGTGCTATCCGGAGCTGACCATTAATATTGCCGGGAGGAGGGGTCTTCCGAACTTCCCTGAATACGGTCTTGAATTTGCCTCCCCCCCCCCAAACAAAATTTCTTAGAGCCACCCATGCTTCCAGGGCGAATATTTTTAAGGGATGCCTCCATCCTGGCTACGAGCGAGCTTGAAATAGACATGGTCTTATGGACTTTTTTAAGATAGATTACTAATATTACCAGCTTTGTGTACATTGAACACTTTCTTACTCATTCGTCGTTGCAGTCTTCAGAATAGCATGCACTTCATATTTAAGTACAGTGAAGGTCATAGTGATTTAGTGCACTATGGCTGCAAGGTATAGTATCAAAAACATACCTATACAATCTTACCGTCCATAATGATGATAGGACCAGCTGCAGGCCCAATGGACCAGTGCTAAAAACGTTACTCAGAGTTAGTGTTAGGTACTTCCTGTGGCGCAGGGGTTGTCGGACTCTGACGTAGCTGTGATTCCGACATATGTTACTTCTGAGGACATTTTCACCAATAACGGATGATTATATAGGCCTTAGTGGATTTTGTGGTTGCGAATACAACTATTTTCACATAATTTGTATTTCAAAATTTATGCCTGAGCTGGTTCTTGCCCTCCGTGCTACGGTTCTGAGCAATGCAAAGTGATTTTCTTTCGTTGCCCCAGCCAGCCGGGCGGTGGATTTATCTAAGTCTGAGGATTATTTTCGTTTTCTACTCACTGATGGATTTGTTTTAATCCTTCCTATCATAAATTGTAGGCAAACGATCAAAATTTTCGTAAACCTTCCCAAGCCATCAATCTTTTCGCTGCCTTTGCACGTTCTGTCTTTAAGTTCTGTTTTGCCTTTTATGCAATACTGAGAATCCTAATTATCATCAGGTTAGTGTAATATACTGCATACCCTCGGGGTGGTGTCATGTTGGAACTCACAATATTACTGGTTTATCCTGAGGAAAACTACAAGCAAGGCCTTTACCTTTGGTGGTTAACTTAACTTGCTGCTTAGTATTTTTAGAAATATAGTAAATTAATGTGATATATGCACAGATAAGCATGACTTGATTCTAGCCATATTCCAGTATTCCATAATTGAACTCTTGTAAGAGCGCCGCAAAATTTTTGGAAATATCCTCCTTTTTCAACGTTTACATATTATTAAAATTTCTTGTTAATCCATACTTCCTTACAACTGAAAACAAATTATTTGATACAGTACTTGTATCACTTATGTACATTTGACAGACACGTAAACAAGATTTCCAAATGGGCAAGAAGGGAAAGGGGGAAGGGTTGCACGGATAAGATTCCTTGAAGAATTTTCTCAAAGGCTCCGTAGAACATTGGAAAAGGAAGCGAGGGAGGGGGAGGTTGCTCAGGATTTACCCGACGATTCACAACAACCTTAAGTCCCGACACGGGTTAGGAGAACAAAGACAGTTTTGGAAATGAAAACAGTGACATGTTCAAGGCCAGAGACGGGGAGTTGATTTGGATCGGGAGTAACTTTTAAACGTTGCCATTACATCTTAATGTACATTCGGCACCAAGTAGGCCTACACAGTCCTAAATTAGCGAATTTTTCTGTGCTTTAAGGAGAAATCTGATCCACAGGGTGCATGCGTAGCACGCGCAGGACGTCAAGTCAGAAACTCATACAAGCATTTACGCAAATTCAGGGGGAAAGTCGTACCTAACATTTGGACCCTTTATAGGATTACATACATTAGGTCGTATGCAACCGGCCGCTGGACGAAGTGGTCCACCGAAAGATGCATAGGCTACAATAATAACGTCATCAATACTTTGGATTGATCATGATTTTGGCCAACCTTAACAAAGAATTACTAAGGCTAAGTTAATTAGATATAGGTTCCAAGGCGTGTGAGGCGGCCGGCCTGGGGCTACACCTCCCTTTTTCCCAATTCCGACGGAAAATCTGCCGTTTTGAGGCAAAATAAATGCTTTTATTCTGGTAAACAAGAAATAATATTTTGGTTAAAAGTGTTGCAACTCGGCACTCCAATTATACGTAATCCCTCGCCCTAATGAAGAGGTTACTAACTGCCATATTGGTCCTCGGCTGGCCACCAGTTAAAAAGCTTTCACTTTTCTTTTAAGTGGCACTGCACAAAGCGCAAAGCAGTCGAAAATGTCTACTGACGAATGGAAGAATCTGTGTCCGTTATAATCAGTATAGTGCTCGCCGTAATAGGAATCACACGCATTTTAATTTATTGGTTCATTTGCCGGTCGAAATGAGTAGACCCTCAGAATTATTTATCATAACTACAACAACATCTCATACCTTTAAAGTGGACGTATAGTCTAAAATTTCAAGAGTATATGTTCAAGAGATTAGAAATAAATTCCGTTCATCTAATTTTCATTTTCATAGCTTCCTCCGTTGCTGAGATATAAAATGTTGAAGTTTATTCACTTAATTCCTAACAGTCGATTGCGCAATAATTTGTGATGTCCTTCTTGTACAACTCACATTACCTGCTTTTGTTTCCTTCTGACATTAAGATGATTATATGACCTTGGAACATTTACTGTTTCCTTACAAATCATGTTGTATGGAGAGGGCTTATACAGCCAAGTCACTCTACAACAGTAAGACGTAAGACAACGATCATGTTTTGGTACAAGGTGCAGTGGTCTCCGAAAAAAATAAAGAAATACAAAAGTGGTAATTTGAGTAGTACAAGTGTTACAAGACGACCCGTCAGGAACAACAGATTGAATCCATCGACGAGCGAATGGAAAACTCCAGAGAATTCAACTTCAACGCAGCCTTTCTAGAATTTTCTCGAAGGAACTGTTTACGTAATGCGACACTTCTAAGAACTATTGGCATTGTTTGTTTACTACCGTGCATGCAAGGAACGTTCTCGTAATTGCTCGACTGTGTGCTCTGAAAGTTTCTATTAAGGAACGTTCTCGTAATTGCTCGACTGTGTGCACTAGACGTTTCTGTTAAATTCTGGAGAGTTCTCGATTAAAAGCCTGGCGTATAAAAGGCAGTTCAACAACTGTTATGGGAGAGAGATATCATAATACTGACCAGACGCTGTTTGTTGAGAAGTTATTCTCTAATCGAATCACCTGAAGCCAGCCACTGACACTGCACACTTGTGATAAATTGCCTTACGCCGTTTCTACACTGTGTGTGGAGATCGTTAACGTTATCATCCATCATCGCCTAGCCTTGTCACTATTCGCTCGTGGAACCAGTTCCTACGCTATTTAAGTAAGATAAGGGGATTGTAAATAATCATTAAGTTGTTGAATTTTAATCTCGTTCTTCTGTGATCTTTCTCTGTTATTGGTTTGACTTGCGACCACAAGCCGTAACAGAAGAATGACATCATGTTGTATAGAGAGAGCTTATACAGCCAAGTCACTCTACAACAGTAAGACATAAGACAACGATCATGTTTTGGTACAAGGTGCAGTGGTTTCCGAACAAAATAAAGAAATACAAAGGTGGTAATTTGAGTAGTACAAGAATGACATCACAGATTTATTGACATCACAATATATTGCTCAATCTACCATTTTAAATCGAGTGAATAAGCTTCAACATTTTATATCTCAGTCCAGGAAGGTCCTGTAAAGATGGAAGTTGGACCATTTGGATGCATTTTGCAAGCTTTGTAACAACCTCTCTGAATGTAAAACAGTGGCAACAGTGACCTCTTTTTTTTCAGAGTTGAATTCGATTGAGATTCCGCTCTGCTTGGAGTGGTAATCAACTCTAATTGAGTAAAAATGTCACTCAACGAAGATTGCAATGTCACTCGAAAACGAGAGTGGTCACTGTAGTCACTCTTTTGGTAGAATTTAACTCTAACATTTACAGAGTAGCATAAGGGGTATGGGGATATGCATTATTATGATGAGGGATTTACATTAATACTTTAATAGGCTCAAATTGGTGTTTCCTCGAAGCCCTGAAGTCATCTGTACAGGTCACAATATTATACATATTTTTTTTTACTCTTCCTGTTTTTTTCTCTGTCTGAATTATGGGGGAGGGGGAACGATATGTTTGCCTCCCAACATTTTCTTTGGAGGGGCAATTGCCCACCCTGTCCCCCAGAATCGACGCCCCCTGGTTCGTTCAGTACCATAGCATACATAAAGGTGTCAGAAAATAAGAGACGTAAGAGAAGTCGGATGTACCGCATTCGTTGTTGATACTCCCTTATAATGTGAAAGTACCACGATCAAAAACTGAACGGAAAAGGGGCTGTTCTTAAAGTACAACCTGAAACGAAGTGGTTTTCTATTCGTCCCTTGATTGGCGCCCCCACACACTCTTTCAATAAACCATGTAAGAATAGGCGTAAGGGCTGGAGTCTGTACGGCCACAGCCCCCGACCACCCATATCTCCCCTGCGTTCAGCTAATACCAACTTCGTGGGCGTGTAATTAGTAAAACTCAAGCTTTTTTATAGGTTCATGGATAATTCTTAGACAAAAGCGGTTTGGACAAAAATTACACCGTCGATGAGAAGTTTTCACCAAATAGCTTGTCACGTGGCCCGACTTTAATTCCTCTGCAACGGCTCGTTCGTTTGCTAAGAGAATACTTTAAAGTCTAAAATGTCAAACTTTATGTTACAAAGCTTGAAAAATTAATCCCAATGTACCAAACACCGTCATTACAGAATATTCCTGTGATGAGATGTAAACTTTGAAATTGATTCACTCAATTGTTAATGGTAGATTGCGCAATAATCTCTGACGTCACTCTTTTACTACTCGGATTTCAGTCTTTTCATGGTTGATGGGCGAGAGGGCTTTGTTCTTCTTTACCTTTTTTTCTTTTTTTACATCTGGTGCCAAAATGTGATCACTGATTTTCTTATATATAGTGAATTTACAAGGCCTCTTCATACAACACATTGTGCAAGAAAACAGTATTTTCCAAGGTCATCTAAACATTTTAATTAAAAAGGATACAATAGCAGGTAATGTTAGCTGTACACTTGAGTTCTTTGTACAAGAAGGACATCATAAACTATTACGCAAATGAGTAGGCCTATTTCAAGTTAGGCCTAAGTCAATAAAGTTCAACATTTTATACTACAGCAGCAAATATCCTATGAAGATAAGAGTTGAATCGTCTGTCAGCCCTTGACATGAACATCTGTGTAATTCCCGACTAAAGGCAATCTTTGACGGGAAACTTTGTTTAATCATCATGACAATTAATTTGTTTTAATGGCGTCATCTTCTGAGAAAAAAAATTACGTGTATCACATTCAACTTTTTGCACTTTTCTGAAAGAATGGGCTAATGAACTTGTTGCCGCCAACAAGACCCACAACTTAGCAAAACTTGACACGGTAAATTACGAATGATGTAAAGGTAAAAACGTCACAAACACAGTTTTGCTTTTATCTTAGCATATATGGAGAAATTTAAATCGTAGTACAGTGAGGGTTAATAAAAAAATCATTTTATATCGTGCTTCCATATTAACAAATGCTGCATAGTATGCTTTTGTTTTGTACTAACACCTTACGTGTGTTAGGGATGATGGAGAAATGCCTCATAAAGAAATCTTAAACTATTGAAAGGTCAGGTATGCTCAAACAGTAGGCAAAAAAAAAAATCACCGATCAGTTTTGGCATATCAGAATTATTTTTGACAACCGCACCCCCTTTTAACTAAGCTTTGAATATGCATACATGTGGACAACATTACTAACCTGATATGTTGTATTCTATTTACAGTATGCCCCTGAATGGGGAACTGGAGTGATGACAGATGAAGACTACCAGAGTGAGGTAAGGTCAACTAAGTAAACGTACTATTTGATTAACTCACGCTGATTCCTCTATCTCTTACTCAGGTTTGACTCTATAGGTGCAAGCTAAAGGCAAGAAGAACGGATACCTTTGATGATATCCGGTAAGCTAGTAGAATCGACAATAGATCACAAAAATCAAAAACAATACATCAGAAAACGACGTTTAAAGCTAATTTTCTATTACTTGGACCGTGAAAGCGTATCACTTAGACATTAACCATATCGGTATTTGTGAATAAAGCCTACTCCTCGTTTTTGCTAAGTACTTCATTTTAAAATGATTCCTTCGCCAAAGACGTGAGATCAGTTCAATCAGCCCCGAGACTGGTCTTTGTATAAATCACGCCCGTATGCAATAGTTGGAGCGATTTAGGTGAACGCCTTACCCTTTTGAAATGGAATCCCCTTTTGAATATGTTTATATATATATATATATATATATATATATATATATATATATATATATATATATATATATATATATATATATATTTATATATATATATATATATATATATATATATATATATATATATATATATATATATATATATATATATATATATATATATATATATATATATATATATATATATATATTCTAACATTGTGCTATTCACAAAAGACATAGAAAAGTGATACTCAATCCAAAAAGCCTACGTTTTTCACGAGCTCCGCGCGATGACATTGCTTCGAATTTTTTCGACATTCAGAGCGAGAATAATGTTAGTTTCTTTTCTTGCACCCAATAGGACGGATACAACCAGGACGGATCCGGGTGGGTGTGTATATGAGTGGGGGTTGTTCAGAGTACCTAGACAAGTTTGCCTCTATACTAAGCTCGGGCAACGAACCTTCTTTAATTATTATGAAATGTAATTAAATTTCAAAACAAGAAATGGCAGAATTTAGATGCAATGTTACTTACTGGCATTGAAAAGATGCAGTCCAGAAGTCTGCGTGTATGTTGGCAATCCTATTCTCGGCAACCTCGACAGGATTGTACTTGCAGACAAACACCGATAGAATCAGATGTGAAATAAAGATGCAGAGCTAAGGTCATCGTGTTAACTGATGTCTTGAACAAATAAATATTGTTTGAGATACAAAATATGGGGCCGGTGTATCTAAGACCCCAGGCTGCTAAGGTGAAATAACACACATTTGTGTCTCTACCTCTGTCACTGAATGGCCGTCATGTTTAGCAGAAACGTTCTGCTGCCAAGTTTTTACCAACTTTACACACTATGCGAGGAGTAAACCTTACCATGGCTGCCAGGTACAACATTTCTAGTTTTACCCTAATTTTTTGAGCTTTTGCTCATGCGCGGCTAAAACCAAGACGTTCGAACGAATTCGTGTACTAAGATATTTACCTGTTAAACATGAGGTGATTTTCAATATTTAAAGTTGATAGCCTTTCCAATGTCATATCTAGCCTGCGTAACGGCTTTTTTATTTCTGGAACTATTTAAACGGGATCACTCCAGTATTTGAACAAGAATAGAGTTAAAAAAATTGCATAAGGGACTTGTATTCCTTCGAAGACTGGCTGGTTGCTTCAAATGAACTTTTTCTCTACATTAGAACACCGTTAAGGGGAATTATCAGTCCCCCAAGTTTATTTCAGACATCAGTTAAATCTAACAAATCTTCTTTATCTTCCTCTTCTTTCCCTCACAAGTATCATTCATTATGTTTATGAACAAAAATATGCAATGTTAAAGATAAACAAAATAGTCATTCTGCTTGAATTTACCAAATAAGTAATAAAAGTATTGTCAAATGATTGAAAGGTATACTAATTGAAATTGGGGTGATGGCATTTTCCTTATGTTGGTGAAATCAGAAAATGGTAAAATGCCAGCTTATAGAAAAGTCAAAATAATTGCATGGCAGGTGAAGTGTGCTATAGTATTGACGGAGTTATCGTGTATAAACCCTTCCATATTACACCGGAAAAATCATACGTCATGATGCCACGAAAGAAGGTACAACACCATGTGACAAAAAAAAAAAACAATTCCAACATAATTTGATTGTTTGGAATAATTACGCACCTAAGATGTATCTCTTATCAAAATAGGGTGGTTAGGGACAACTAATCTACCCAAACAGACAGCAACATTAAAACATGATGGAACGTAGACGAGAAAATTTTGCAAGAGAAATTCTTGCAATGTAAAATAGAATCTAATCACGGGCTTTCTTTTACATACTATTCCTGGAGTTCACACCCAGTTTATTTAGCCTACAAAAGGTCCTTTAATGACACATTAAACAATGGTAAAGCAAACCTTACAACTGATTTACATTTTTATTTTGCCATCCCTGACGGAGATCAGCAATCATTTGTTTACATCTTACAAATACCCTCTCCTTAACCTAGCCTATAGGTAACCTACATAAATTTTGCTGAGGGTCAGTACTTATTCATAATCGCATAGTCTCGGTTCACTTGTATTTGCTGAAAAGATGCCGTAAACAACTTGCCAGTGAGAAAGCAGGTTTGACCATTTCATAATGTATGTTGATTGGATACAATACACCGCATGCTATCCCTACTAGAGGACTAACGTACTGTCTGTTCTTCATTTTTGCTTACAATAAAGTTATACAGTCACTCTTCTATGTGTACTATGACTATATTTTGCTGTAAAGACACTAAGTCTAAATTATATAGGCTGCTATGATGTGCAACAGGTTAGTACAGTGTTAACATAAAGGTTTTCATTCAATTCGCTCTCGTCCCTCAACTAACATCCTTGCAGTCGCGTCTGTCGGGTAGTAGGTTCCTGCATCAATGTCGACGAGCTTTTCCACTTTTTTACGATAAATTCTGTTCCAGTACCTGCACTTAATCTTTCTCTTTTTTCTTTTCTGAACAAAAACATAGAATGTTAAAGATAAATCAAGGTGTTCTGCTTGAATTTACGAAATACATATATGACAAAAAATATTGTCACATGATTGAAAGGCATACTGGTTCAAATTGGGGTGACTGCATTTTCCCTTTAAGTTGGTGAAATCAGGGAAATGGTACAATATGCCACTATGGAAAAGTCACAATAACTGCATGGCAGATGAAGTTTGCTAGTATTTTCGGAGTTATCGTGTTCAGATCCTTACATATTACAGCTAAAAACCATACTTCATGCCATAAAGAAGGCACAAATCTACGTGACAAAATATGCAATTCAAACACACGAAGCTGTATGTTTCTGCCAATAGCTCACCTGAATATGACGCTCCGCTTAGACAGGATAACATAACATTCCCTATTAATAATAATTCTAAGTGGCGGCAGGAGAAGGGTGAGTGGGATTTATCCCTTATCAAAATTGGGTGCTTAGAGAAAACAAACATTTTAGCAGAAATCTACCCGGCGAACAGAATGTAACATTAAAACATGAAAGAAAGTAGAGAAAATTTCAATGAGAGATTTGCAATGTAGAATGTAATCTAACCACTGCCTTCTCGTACATACTATTTCAAGAACCAACATGCACCCAGTTCATTTATCCTACAAACGGTCCCTTTTAGGCACATAAAACAATGGTAAAACAAACAAGGGCGTAAATACGGGGGTGTGACACCCCCGTGAAAATCAAAAGTCGGTCTCTGAGCTCCAAAAATCGGTTTCAAAGGAAGTTCAGTATGCCGTTGCAATAGTATACCAGACATGAACAACATTTAAAGTGAAAAGTTTGCCCGAAAACCCCGAAAGGCGTAAAGAAAGGTCTTTAAAAAATCGGATCGTTCAAAAGTCGGTCTCAAATTGCCCGAAAAGCAAAAAAAAAAAAAAAAAGAAAAGAAAAAGCCCCCAGAATTTCGAATCGTACAAATATGGCAATGGGAGTCGGTCTACAAGAAATGTCCCCTGAAAACTGAAGCATGTAGGCCCCTTACAGCAAACCTCACAACTGATTAACATCTTAATGTATGCCATCCCTGAGAGAAGTCAGTCTTTAGGGGGAGAAATTTCTTCAATAGGACAGGAAATATTTGGCTAGATACCACAAGTCCTCCCACCAGCTACCTAGCCTGTAGGTAACTTACACAAATTTTGACGGAGGTCAGCATTTAGAATACATTATTTCCTGGTAACGGTTTTATTGTTTTTATGGCATGACGTACGGTAAACCAGTTGGGGGGATTGGTTTGATGGATGGATATTATACAATGTATGCCATCCCTGCTAGAGTTCAACCGTCCTTCAGGTTCTTCTATTTTTTATATCAATGGTTTATTGCTTTGTGTGTAACCCCCCATCCCCTTTCTCGGGAATTCTGTATCAGCTCTTGGCAGTGCCCCGCGGGAGCAAGAGGGAAAATTTCTGACCACTGAAATTTCACGGCTTAACTTTGAGGAAAATCAATATGCCGATTGTTACAAGACGACCCGTCAGGAACACCGGATTGAATCCATCGACGAGCGAATGGAAAATTCCAGAGATCATAATACTTCAACGCGACCAGACTGTCACACTGCTGAGATATCATAAGCCAGCCACTGACACTGTACACTTGTGATAAATTGCCTTACGCCGTTTCTACACTGTGTATTGAGATTGTTATCATCCATCATCGCCTAGCCTTGTCGTTATTGGCTCGTGGAACCAGTTCCTACGCTACAGCACGCTGCAGGTCTACTACTGTACCATCGTCAACGTGCATGCACTACCAGCCCTTGGACCAGACCAGGCAAATATTAAGTAAAGGATTGTGAGTAAGTCTAATTAATTATTGTAAATTTAAGTAAGATAAAGAGAGTGTAAATAATCATTTAAATTGTTGAATTTTAATCTCGTTCTTCTGTGATCTTTCGCTGTTATTGGTTTGACTTGCGACCACAAGCCGTAACAGAATTGGTGGCCTAACATCCGGGAACGAACAATACTAGAAAATTTGAGAAATTCTGTTGTAAATCGTAAACAACTTCAAAATGTCATTCAACTTAGATAAATTCGTGGCTAGTCCCTCAGTCGAGGAACTAGATTCATTAAAAAAGTCTGAGATTGTAAAGGTCGCAAAACATTATGGCATTGAATTTCAGCCTTTAATGCGGAAGGACGAGATTAAAAGATATGTTCTAGAATATCTTCTGGATGAAAGTATCCTACCTAGTACAGTATTGGAAACAGCTATCACTGTGCCAACTGACAACACATTTGAACTGAAAAGGCTTGAAATGGAAATGAATAAGGAGATTAGGTTAAAAGAAATGGAAAGAGAAAGGGAAAGAGAGGAAAGGGAAAGAGAGGAAAGAGAAAGGGAAAGAAAGGAAAGAGAAATGCAAAAGGAAAAAGAGGAAAGAGAAATGCAAATGCAAAAGCAAAAGGAAAAAGAAGAAAGAGAAATGCAAATGCAGAGGGAAAAGGAGGCAAGAGAACATGAATTTAGGTTGAAGCAACTAGGGTTAGGGGTCATAAAAGGCTCAGACCCTAAAATAGGCTTAGATACTGGGGGTTTCGATGTTTCTAAGCACGTAAAATTTGTCCCCAAATTTCAGGAGGATAATGTGGAGAAATTCTTTAACCATTTCGAAAAGCTGGGTGAGCAACTAAAATGGCCAAGAGATAAATGGTCCATACTCATCCAGAGTAATTTCACAGGCAAGGCTCAAGAAGTGTATTCTGCTCTGTCAATAGAGGACAGCATGGATTATGATAAGGTTAAAAAGGCCATATTACAAGCCTATGAATTGGTGCCCGAAGCTTATCGCCAAAAATTTAGAAAGTATCGTAAGGCGGATACACAAACATACGTAGAGTTTGCTTATCAAAAAGAGAGGCATTTCGACAGATGGTGTTCTTCCAAAAAGGTCTCCACATTTGACACTTTAAGACAACTGATGCTGGTCGAGGAATTCAAACGGTGTGTGAATGATGACATTAAGACTCACCTTGAGGAAAATAAGGCTGACAAATTAAAGGAAGTGGCAAATTTGGCTGATCAGTATGCACTTACTCATAAATTCAGTAAAGTGGGTCATACTCAAAACAAGGGTCAGTTTAGTAGGCCAAATAAGAAATATGGCAATAGTAATGGCACAACAGGTAACAGTGGATCTCAGTCTGGTTCTATCTCTCCAACAAATTCTGGTAAAAAAACAACCAGATTCAAGTCGTCAAAAGAACGACCAGGTCAGCTCAAACAAAGCTGCCTTTAAAGACATTATAATTTGTGGTTTCTGTCACAAAAAGGGCCACACAATGGCAAATTGCTTCAAATTGGCAAAATTAAAGGAGACTGAAACAGCCTCCAATGCCTTATCCATTGTAGAGAATTCTTCTGAGGTAGTCGTGACTTTACGGCCTAAATCTAACGACAAAATTAAGGAAGAATTACCTTCCATTCGTGTCTGAGGGGTTTATTTCCCTAGATGGGAATTGAGCTCCCGTCAAAATTAAAATTTTGTGCGACACAGGCGCATCTCAGTCGTTGCTTCTTGATGGAGTTTTGCCATTATCGGACTCTACTTCCACAGGGGTAAATGTACTAATTCAGGGGGTTGAGTGTGGATTTATTTCTGTCCCTCTCCACAAAATTAATTTGAAGTCAGATTTAGTTTCTGGGTCGGTCATAGTAGGGGTCAGACCTACTCTACCTGTAAAGGGGGTATCTCTGTTGCTAGGCAATGACCTAGCTGGTGGAAAGGTAGTAGCCAATGCAATTTTGACAGATACACCATGTGATTATAACAACACAGAGCAATTAGGAAAGGAATTTCCAAATTTATTCCCTGCCTGTGCTGTCACTAGAGCTATGTCACAAAAGCTCGCCATGGATGATAATCTTAAACATCCACCCTCTAAAAGTGAGGATACAGTTCCTAAAAGTGGAACAAGTAGGGAATCATGTAAGGATGATAATCTTAAACATCCACTCTCTAAAAATGAGGGTATGATTTCTGAAAATAAGGATGATAAACTTAAACATCCACCCTCTAAAATTGAGGAATTAGTTCCTAAAAATGGAACAACACTCCCAAAAGAGGAATCAGAATCTGGAAAAGATTCTAGTAAAAATATTCATGAAAGTGAAGATTCTTGGTATGATCTCAGTCAATCTTTTATGACTAATCTTAATGATAGCCAGGATTGTGAGTCTCCTGGCCCCACACATAGTGAGGGGGTAGAACACGAAAATTCAAAAATGTCTGACCCACTCCAAAGAGACCAGTTGTCAGTCCAACAACAACATGATGAAGGGCTTCAGCCATTAATGGCTGGTGCACTCACGGAGGATGAGTCGAAAGATATCCCAGTCTGCTTTTATTTTAAGAACAATATTTTGATGCGTAAATGGCGACCACCTGGTGCACCATTAGATGAAGAGTGGAGAATTTATCATCAAATTGTGGTACCTAGGACCTATAGAAGGGAAATACTGAGTATTGCTCATGAAATGCCATTTGCAGGGCACCTAGGAGTCAATAAGACTTACCACAGAATTCTAAATCACTTTTATTGGCCAAAACTTAAAAGTGATGTGGCCAAATTTTGTAAGACCTGTCACTCATGTCAAATGGGTGGGAAGCCGAATCAGAATATTCCGGCTGCACCCTTAAAGCCAATTCCTGCTTTTGAGGAGCCGTTTAGTAGAGTCATCATTGATTGTGTAGGTCCCCTACCTAAGAGTAGGGCAGGGCATCAGTATATATTAACCATCATGTGTGCTTCTACAAGGTTTCCAGAGGCAATACCTCTGAGGAATATTAAGGCTCGGACAGTCTTACAAGCTTTACTTAAATTTTTCACATTGTTTGGGTTGCCAAAAGAGATCCAATCAGATCAAGGGTCTAATTTCATGTCAACTGTATTCCAACAGATGTTGTATGAGTTAGGCATAGACCAAATTAAGTCTTCAGCTTATCATCCTGAAAGCCAAGGAGCTTTAGAAAGGTTTCACCAAACATTGAAGAATATGTTAAAGACATATTGTCATGATAATGAGAGAGATTGGGATGAAGGCATTCCATTTGTAATGTTTGCTGCCAGGGAGTCTATACAAGAGTCCCTTGGGTTCAGTCCATTTGAACTTGTCTTTGGACACACAGTTCGTGGACCATTGAAATTGTTAAAGGAGAAGTGGTTATCAGATCCAGGTGAAGACATACATCTACTTGATTATGTATCCCGCTTTAAAGATCGTCTTCATGGAGCATGTGAACTTGCTCAGGAAAATCTGAGGCACTCTCAGAAGAAAATGAAAGCGTGGTACGACAAGACCACTGTGAAAAGAGAGTTTAAGCCTGGTGATAAGGTGCTAGTGTTTTTGCCTGTTTCTGGTCAGCCACTCCAAGCTCGCTTTCAAGGACCTTATGTCATTGAGAGAAAGGTCAGTGACGCAGACTTTGTCATTCAGACACCTGACAAGCGTAAATCTAAAAGAGTATGTCATATTAATATGATGAAAAGATATTATGAAAGAGAAGAGTGTGACATTTCTAAGGATGAAAGTGTACATGATGTAAATAGTAACACTAATGATACAGGTGATCAAGTGTGTATTATCAATGCTGATCATGAACTCAGTAATGATGAGATCAAGGCTAATAATGTTCCTGACATGTGTATTAAGTTACAAAATTCTGATGTGTTGAAAAATCTTGACCAGAAATTAAGTCATCTGGATCACAAAGAAAGGTCAGAAATGAAATCATTAATCTGATTACCGAAAGGTGAATGTGGTCACGAGAACGGATTCCTATCCGATACCCCGTATCGATGATTGTATTGATAGGATTGGGAAAGCTACGTATGTATCAAAGTTTGACCTACTAAAAGGGTACTGGGAGATACCACTCACTGAGAGGGCTCGGAAAATCTCGGCATTCGTGACGCCAGAGGGGTTATTTCAGTATAAGGTTATGCCGTTTGGTATGAAAATTCACCGATGACGTTTCAACGCTTAGTAAATAACCTTACGTCAGACTTAGAAAATTGTGAAGTATATGTTGATGACCTTATTGTGTACAGCATCTCATGGGATGAACATGTACGACATATTAAGGCATTATTTGACAAGCTTGCCAAAGCTAATTTGACTGTCAATTTGGTCAAAAGTGAGATTGCTTGTGCCCAGGTGATATACTTAGGGCATGTGGTTGGTCAGGGTAAAGTTAGAACAATTGAGGCCAAAGTTGAGGGCATTGACAAATTCCCTGCCCCAACTGATAAAAGGCAGCTCATGCGCTTCCTAGGCATGGCTGGTTACTACAGACGTTTTTGTCCGAATTTCTCTAACATTGCTGCACCACTGACAAAATTGTTAAAGAAAAATGAAAAGTTTGATTGGACAGATGATTGACAAGCAGCATTTGAATCATTGAAAAAGGCACTAATGAGTTCACCAGTGTTGATTGCCCCAGATTTTGAAAAACAATTTAAGTTGGCAGTAGATGCCAGTGACAATGGCATAGGAGCAGTTTTGCTTCAAGCTGATGAGCATGGTGTTGATCATCCTGTTTGTTTTTACTCTAAGAAATTTGACAAACACCAGAAAAATTATTCAACAATTGAAAAGGAGACATTAGCTTTGATACTTGGTCTTCAACACTTTGATGTTTATTTGGGAACTACTAGTTTCCCTATCACTGTATACACTGATCATAACCCTTTGACATTTTTATCTAAGATGAAGAATAAGAATCAAAGATTGATGAGGTGGAGTTTATTTCTGCAATCATATAATGTAGATATTAAGCACATTAAAGGGAAAGACAATGTTGTACCAGACTCCTTGTCAAGAATTTGATCTGATGCAGTATGTTGAAAATCTCACTGTGAGTTTTGAAATTTTGTGTTAACTATGGCACAATGTGTATTGATGATGTTACTGTATTCATGTATCATCACCTAGCAGGACAAATTGTATGTTATGATTATACCTTCCATTGGATATTGGACTACATAATATACATACTGTAGTTATTACTGTAAAGTTATACATTGTAAATATTGTAACTTAAGTTTTGTCCGAGACGTCCAAAACTTTTTCAAGGGGGGGGGGGGGAGTGTTACAAGACGACCCGTCAGGAACACCGGATTGAATCCATCGACGAGCGAATGGAAAGTTCCAGAGATCATAATACTTCAACGCGACCAGACTGTCACACTGCTGAGATATCATAAGCCAGCCACTGACACTGTACACTTGTGATAAATTGCCTTACGCCGTTTCTACACTGTGTATTGAGATTGTTATCATCCATCATCGCCTAGCCTTGTCGTTATTGGCTCGTGGAACCAGTTCCTACGCTACAGCACGCTGCAGGTCTACTACTGTACCATCGTCAACGTGCATGCACTACCAGCCCTTGGACCAGACCAGGCAAATATTAAGTAAAGGATTGTGAGTAAGTCTAATTAATTATTGTAAATTTAAGAAAGATAAGGAGATTGTAAATAATCATTTAAATTGTTGAATTTTAATCTCGTTCTTCTGTGATCTTTCGCTGTTATTGGTTTGACTTGCAACACAAGCCGTAACACGATAAACACTCGATCTGTCATTTTCATGTCTGATGTTATATATTTGTCTTAAAAGTTCAGCATGTGACTGCATGTAGCCATGGACGGCGCCAGGATATGTCTCAGTGGGGGAAAGGGGGCTCGGATCCTCGACTGGGGAAAGCAACAGGTTGCAGGGACGATGTCAACAGGGGAGGGACATAAAAGATAAACCTTGTACTATTCCGTTGCAGGGCATATTTTACGTAATATCCATATACTCAAAGTAGAGAGTTGCGTGCTAATTTAGCGGGTTTCCGGGAAATCTGAACACCTTTATGCGTAGGGCGCCAAGAGCAAAAATTTGTGGGTACACTTAAAACAATATGCACTCATTTAAATCATTAATCGAATAACTTCCAGGACGGTTGATCTTTATCGCGATAACATACATTGTATAGTATCCTCTTTGTCTGTCTGGTGCAACAGTTAAATCTCCCTTTTCGAGATTCTTACCTCGCCGTGCAACAACAAAAAGCTGCAAACAATAACACTGTGCAGTCCAGGTATAGGTTACAGTAACATTGAAAGGGCTTGTACTATTTAGATGTATGGGACGGAACTACGGAAGAAACTGAAACAACCAATAAAAATCGTACAACGGGCGTACATTTTGGGGTCCTATGAACAAAACTGTCCAATTGAGAGTGAAACCAGGTAAACAATCGGGGCGACTGGTTGTCATTGGGGTCTACAGACTTTATCGTACCGACACAGGAAGTGTCACCTTTGCAATCTGGGAGGATATTTTGTCACATAATTTTTAAGTAAGTTAAGTACCAGATTATGGTGGCGCTTCACAATGATTTGCTACGTAGTAATCTTGCAATGTCCACTCCACCCAGACTTTTCGAGCTGATACGTATCGTTCTATAGAATGTAACGAAATTCTTTATACTAGTATAAAAACCTTATAAACTTACACAGGTGCAAATATTTCGTTACTTTTACCAAGTTTAATAACAATAATAACATTTGACCAAACTGGACAAGTCAGTAAAATCGAAAATCTAACGTGGCTCCAGAATGAAACCTAAAAAAGTAATGGGCGGAAGTTCCCAGGAAGATGGCGTGGGATACCCTCTTTTTCGCAAAGTAGCTTTTGCCTCAAGTCCATTATACCCCCTCACTTTTTAACACAAATATCCGCTACTGAAGACAGTGTTTAATAGAAAATAGTAAAGTAGTAGGAATGTTTAGATGACTAAGACAAAGGAGGTGTTACTTGCAGTAATAACTACCTGACTAGACTACTGCCGTGTCCTGTAGAGATATGACAAAGACAAGAATAAGTACAGCAATTAGAAAACAGTCTTGGTGACCAGTTAACAGTGTTTATAGGCTTTTTTAAGTCGGCAGTGTTTACATGTGCAACCTGGGTTCTATCCAATCTGATTTTTCTTCATGTTATATCTGAATTTCATTAGCGGAAATGTATCCGTACATATTTAATTAAACTGATCGTAAAATTCATCATCAGTTGAATTCGTGTTTCTTTCTCCATACACTGAAAAAACCGGTCGGTTCAAATTTGAGCCGACCGTTTTAGAGTGTACATATAATCGAAGGCTATGTTTGACATGTGATTAGTAGAACAACTCAGGTTTTTCTTTGAATAACTACGAGATTAAAGACATCAAGGGCTGGGATTATATCGAAAGAGTACCGTTAGTGTAACCGATGTACAAATGAATACATACTCGTAATGAAACGTGACTTAATTGATGAAGATTCATTGGTTAGAATATCATACAACAAGCCATTTAATGAGGGAAATCTCTGGTAGATCAGATCTCTAGCAACTCCTTGATCAGAGAAAAATAATTCCCACTACTAGCTTACTAGTATATGGATCATCTATGAGGATAAATATCCCTATTAGGCGTGGGGGTAGCAGTAGGAAATACACATCGAAGGTCATCATTAATAAAATAGTGTACAGAAATCATAAACCTGTACGGTGAGAGAAGAATTGTCAAATAAACCAGGTCTCTGTGAGACCGAAAACAGTGCGGAAATAATTATTCAAGAGATTCGGGGAGTCATTTAGTGCGTTGTCAAAGTTTTTGTTCAGATTACAAACATTTTAGTGAAGAAAGTTTAAAGTACCCATTTGTATTTTGTTAACATCTTCTGCACTGTTAAATGGCGGTAGTGCCAATCGCTCCTTCGAAGGCTTCGAGGTATACGTCATTTGTAACAGGGCCAAAAAGTCACAAGCTATACAGATAATGTGGGCTTTCGGTTAATTGGAGTTGATTAGTGATTTGTATTTCTCCAAAAGGATAAAGTTAATTTGTTTGTGATCACAGAAAATTCGTGCAGCAAGGCATTGTAGGCCGACCTTACATAGATAATTAAATACAAACAGCTTCATATCTCTTTCTTTAATTTCCTTGTCAAACGGCCTAGGTCGCGAGGCGGTAGTTGTTTAGAAGTCTTGTCTCTCTTGGCTTCTGATCTCAAGGATTGACGACGGACACGTGGAAGCTCTGATCCTAACTGTGACTGCTTCTATTATGGGATACAAGTTATGATCTCCTGATTGGTCCATAGTAAACATGTACTGCGTCATATGAATATAAATGAACAGACTGCAAGGATTGACCAATCAGAGGGGGATAAAGGGTTTGTAAAACCACACCCATACACTAAGCGTGCTAGATATCTTAGATGTAGCATTCGAGTTTCCTGAACATCCGGAAAGGAAGATCTGGGAATCTAGGACAAAAGGAAGGAAGTATAAGTCGTTAACAACCCAGTGGCGTCCCTCTAGATTAGTATGAATATAGTCTACCTTCTGTACGGCATAACATCCCCTTCGGACTTTTAAAAAACCAAGTTTGAAATATTTTAGTTATTTTAAATATACAGGCGAGTATTTAGAACATGCAATGATATGGCATACATCACGTTCTATAATAAAAAAGTAGGACGATGTGAGGCGACACGGCGAGGGAAGTGAGGGTGGGTGTCCCTGAAAGGAGAAAACACTAAAGTGAGATTCCAAAGCTTAGCTCGTACTGAACATTCATGCATCATCATTTTATAACACTTGATTGACTGTCATGGTAAAATATGTGAAATACTTTCTGCTAGCTGGATATGTCCGACAAAGTGAAATTAACATATCTGTCTTGACATCACATATTGTAAATGACAAACTGTACCACAAAGCACATACCAGATCATAAGTGACCATCTTGATGTTGAAAATTGTTAAAATAATTCAAGTACACATCACTATTACTTGTAAAATATCGTTATTCAAATATCGGAGAGTGATAGCGATATGAAAGGATTCACTTTTCTCTGAAAATACCATATTGTACGAGTACACTAAAATATTTCAAAGTTGTTGAGTCTCATTCACCATTCCTAAAAATCCATTTCATTCATTGATTTCATTAGCATTACATGCATATGTGAAATGAGAAAATCTTTTCTTCTTTTTTCATATACAGATGTCAAAATTCGTTTTATGTAGACCGAATTATCTGAGAGTATCTCGACAATGAAGCAACTCCTTGTAGTGGCAAAACTTTCAAAACCCATTGGCGCAACTACGAACTCTGTCACACGCATAAATCCAAAAATTATTTGGCTGAACCCACGTTTCACACGGACATGAAAAACTGTTAATTAAATCAACTACATGCTATGGTATACACCTGCACTTCATAAGAGCTGGGGAGTAACTACCGAGAGCAAATTTTGGTTAAAAATTTGAGGACAGTTCCTCAAACCTGGGGCTGGCTAAGTCCCAAGAGAGCATAAAGTAACGCAAGGCGTCAAGAGACTTCCTCTTTGATGAAATAGCACCAATGCCACAAACGAAAAAGAAAATACACACGAACATGACTGGGTCTATTATTACATCATGTGTGAATTGTGAAACTTCACAGGTCAGTGATTCATCCACTTCGGGTGCAAATGTAAACAAACGCTCTGATTGGTTAAAAGTTGACACACCTTTTATCACACCTACGGAATGGAATGTGCAGTATTTGCAAATTCTTCATAATGAGCCGACACTCTTTTGACTCTGTTGCGTACTCCACCATGAAACACTACGTAAAATTGAATTGAAAATAGGGTGAAAATATTTACATGCTAAATATCAGTTTGTATAATAGACTTTTTAGGCTACGTTGGGGCTGGCAATACTAAATATCTTGTGTTTGCAGGCAAATACACTGGGCCTAATAGGCATTTCACACAATATCAAACTATGAATACAACATTCTGTTTGAGCATACTTCAAGGGAAGAGGCCCAGGGGGTTGGGGGATTGCCTCACAACTCACCCTTAAAATGTTATTTGTAAACTTGACTGGAACCGTCGTATTGAACGTCGGTTTAGTATCGGCAGCGTAGGCGAATCTATCGTTGGCTAAACTAGGTCTGTAAACGTTGGCTAAAATTACAACGACGGAACTAAACCCTAGGTAATAACGGTTCCTTGGCTCAACTTGGGTTGCAAACGTTGTCGAAAATTACGACGACAGATACTTAAGGCCAGATGAAAAAGGTTGGTTGGCTCAACTGCGTTTCTAAACGTTGGCTAAAATTCATCAGTGAACGTTGATTAAACTCCCGAGGCGACTTCAGGCCAAAATGTACAGGCCACGATGGAATGAAGGTTGGTGAATGGTAGGCCATCGACTAGCACAGAAAGCTGCTAACGTTGAACGTAGATATGGACTGTTCACCACACCACATTGTTGAATTGTGCGGAACTCACAAAGACACTCTGATTATATGTGGCGAAGTGGGCTGCCCATATTCTTTGTTGTCTCACCTACTAGCAGTTCCGTATCCAGGGGCACGGGGAAGGGGAAACTGCTGTGTCGCCCTTCCCCTTTGGAAAATTGATCGAAACGTAAAATGTAACTATCTGTGAAAACTGGTGCTTTCACGGGGTATTTGGAGCATCCTACAAGGCGACTACAAACATTAATCTAAAATGATCAAAGAAGTTTTTTTTAAGTTACGCAAGTCTCATCAGAGGGAAGGCACTAGGTGACTTTTTTTTGTTAACCATCAGATTTTCTCACGCTTTCACCATCGAATTTTCTGAAACAAAGTTTCACACTTATTGCGCCTTATTGTAACAGAAAAGGCTTTACAATTAATATTGTTTTTAGATACAGGCGTTATATAGAGGAACAGAATTGCAAATATACGGAGAAAGAGTGCTACCGTTTTATTTACTCTTTAGGAAGATTGTTAATATTCAGTCAGACTCACCATCGTAATAGACATAATTTGTCAGAAAGTTGAAAACAAAAGAGCTGACACGAGGTTGTGAGGGTACGTGCCCCCTACCCCCATTTGTTTCCCAACACTTCAGAACATTTTGAAAAACAGCCCCAAAGGTGTTAAATGTTCAAGGCCTGGGAGTTTCATATTTGAAAATCTCGGAGAAATTTGGAAATATATTATACCTGATACCTTGATACTCCCCCATCGATGGTAGCGCTTCGGTTAGGTAGTGACTAATGACCCTTTTTAGAAATAGTTCCCGCTACAAATTTGTTGAAAAGATCCCGGATGTAACGATAACCAAATGTTTTAAGAAATGGTACGGTATTTTTTACTGCAAGAAGCTTTCCATAGACAAACTAATTGGTCCGTTGTCACTTAATATAAGAGCAATTTGAGTGAAGCCATTGTTCTCTAGCGAAGTAATACCTGACATCATGTGTACTTTCTGCCAACAAGCCCTCTACATTATCAACTGGTCAGGCAGACTTTGCCTGACCAGTTATGACATCCCACAACCTCAGGAATTCTGAATCTGTCCTTCGGAGAACCCTAAAGGAGCAAGGAGCAAAAGTTCTGATTTCTGAAATGTCATCGCTATATAAACGGAAATTCATCAAATTAAAAAACGCAAATAAAACGCTAAAACTGCATTAATCTAATTATAATTTTAAGAGTCCACAGAATAAAGTAAATCATATAAGTAAATCATAAATGAATTTTTCTTTTCCTGAATTTCTCCGAAGAGTTTGTTTAACCTCCACCGTAAATAAACTCGTATGTGAGGGTCCACCCAAACGAATGGAACCCCAGGTTTCTCACACTAGATGTGGCCTTGACGCACGTTTGAGAGGGAAAATTTGTTATTTTTGAGCATAAAATATTCTATTTTGGAGAACACATGACTAAATTTTAGGAAGAAATATAGCAACCCATCATTTGAAAGTGACCACGTACATCATGCTGTCACAAATCGCCGCATCTACATGATACAGGCATGTGTGTACTGTGTGTATATAACAGTGTTTCTTGCAACCTTGGAGTATATTACCCCCAGGGCTATAGAGCTATATGAGTTGAACGTATGGAGACACGGACCGTTGCCATTGACAGAAAAATCTAGAATTATTTTTAGATGTATAAATTAAATTGAGTTGAATAACTGTAAGTTTTAATGTACATTTTAGTGACATGTTGAAAAACTTTCCATCAGGTGCCACCTGCGTACCCATAATAATGGAGACATTCTCAATTAGAAGGTGGGGGATAGAAAGAAATCCCAGCCCCCATATCATCATAGTTTGAAGTTGATTCGTTCCATATCGCCCAAAATAATCTAAACCTTCAGAAAGCACAAGAACAATCATTATTCTGTATACAAAACTCTGCGTACTTTACATCAAAGGAGGCGTCCGAACTTGAGCCAGAGTGTGGTGCAGTCGCCAATAATTCTCAGTTTGAAGGTGTTTTATTTTATAACGTCCAAAATTATCTCAGAAACTTTTTGGTGACAAAATAGCAAACATAATCTTTCATTTCTTTGGTTCTTAATTAACGGAAATGTGTTAGAATTTAAATTCTTTTTCGGTAATGATTGTGTAGACTTTTGAATAAGTGTTTTATTTTTATTTTGTCTATCTTGTGTAACATTGTGAGAAAAAGAAGAGTGTAATAACGCTTTGAATAAAAAGAGGGTAGAAAATTTTTTTATAAAAGTGTATTTGATGATCAGAATGTACAGATAATCATAGGAATGCTGAGAACAGAGAACGGGAAACCCTGTACATGGTATGAGCAGGGAGGTCATATCACCTCCGAGGTATGAGTGGTTTACCAGTTGTCTTGCATCTAACTGTACACTTGTCATAAGCTACTGTTTGCTGTTCACCGCTCTGATGCAGCAAGTTGCCAGGAACATTGGTTTTACGAGTAGAGATAATACTATTTATGACAGTAGAGGCTTGCCTCTCCCAGTCTAACATGTTTCTCGGAAATTTCTTTTTTACGTTGGCACATTGAATTGACGTTAAGTTGAAAGTGTAGTCTTTTGTTCCTTTATTACGTCAGGAAATCCAAATATCTTTAATTTCATGACATGAGCATGCACAACCGACCCCCTTTCTTCTCAAAGCCAAACTCCCTGGACAAAATATTAATCGATCAAAAACCTGTTTCGTTAAGAAATCTGATCGTAGGGGATCTGACTGCAGGAATAGTACTAACCAACTTTCGAGCACAGTTATATTTATAACAGTCTAGTGGTGTCACAGCCCACTCCCTGCACCAAGACGGAGGGGCAGCTCCTCGATAAAGGCGACGAGTTTTCGGGTAAAAGCGGTGGAGTCAAAGCTTTTAGCGCGCAGCGTGGAACTACAATTTGGGACTTTAATTGTTGAAAATCTGAAGGTTTTGTGGTCGGTCAAGATCACATTTCCAGAATTTGGGGGCCTTTATACAGCTTCAGACGTAATTGCATCAGGCAGGTGATATTAGGTAATGTTATCTCCCTGTTTGCATTACTCGTCTGCAAGGTTTTAAAGACAAGTTCGATTGATCATGCGCATAGCTGTGATTAGGAAAGAGAAATGCCCTGCGAAAGTGCCAAGCAAGGGAATTATTTCTGAATTTTCCTTCCTTTTGTGAAGACAGAGTCAAAACGTATTATACTTCAGTTTATTTGTGAGGACATTCTACCTTGCAGTGATCCGGGAGGCATTTTCGGTAAGAGAATCTCGGTACGCTATGCGATATTTACGGTGGCGTTCTACTTAGAAAGTTTGGTGAGGGGTATTTTAGCAAATTCCCCTTTACTGTGCAGAAAGAGGGGATTTGCCATTTGAGAAAGTTTCTGTAAGCTCTAAGCAGGTAAACCTTTCGGCCTGACACCAACTTTCAATGTCATGCCTCGAGTTGCTACTCCTGCAAGTACCACTGATTGTTTATGTGTCGGTCAAGGGCGGCAATTTGTTTTCAATATTTGGGGGGGGGGGGGACATGAATCCATTCTAAATAATTTACTGTGTAAAAAATGAAAGTCAATGGGTGATTTCTCAAATATTGGGGGCATGTTCCCTTGATCGCTGCCCATAGCCTTGGTACTGCGCCCTCATGCAACTGTCAAATGATCAACTATTTAAACTTTAATGGCACTTTGCACGCAACCCTCACACTTGAACTAGTGTTCCTGATAGTAGCCTATTAGCACAAACCCGTGAACTACCCTAGCTAAAAAAATGTTTGTAATCACGTCTATGGCCCTTCCTACTAGATGTGACAGATAATCGAGTCACAAACACTGAGAATAATGACTAGAATAGTGTTAAGGCGGACGCACACAGTACCGACCCGACTGCGACCCGACGCAACTAAACCCGACTTCTCGTCGGGGATGAGTTGCATGCAGTTGTGACCAGTTGCTTCGGGTCGCAGTAGGAGCGTAGGTTAGCCGCATACCACATCGACCCGACTGCACCTGCGACCTGCAACTCATGTTGGTTCCTGCTTTTCTGAACAAAAGCCGAAAAGAAATGCCAATCAGTCGATAAAAGAGCGAATCAGACAGGGAGCATGCCGGAACCTTATAAGAAATTTACTGCTGTAGAACCGATGAGCATCGTCATGTAGACAGGGCATTGACTGCTAAAGCTTCCAAATTTCACTTCATACTCTTTTGTCCACATGGGACCGCCATTTTGCTTTACTGCAACTGTCACCTGATTTCACTCTGCTTTGTTATTGGTTGTACATTAAAATCGCGTTGCAGTCGGGTCAGTAACAGCCGCACACTGCCACGACCGGGCTTAACTACGAAGCATCCCCCTTCCGACTCCACGGCAAATGCCAAACACATTTGATAAGCCGACCGTCGGATCGCAATCTGATCGGGAACAAAATTTGGCGCAAACGGCACAGACCCGACTGCGATCCGACATGTTTTCAGTCGCGTCGCACATGGGTCGCAGTCGGGTTGGTGCAGTATGCGCCGGCGTTTAGACTATCATTCGGTGTGTAATGGACTATTGCCAGCATAGGAGTCACGGGATGTTTGGGACATGTACGGGGCCCACTTGTTGAAGGTTGAAGACAAAATCCAGATGTCCCCCTATCCTATTTTGCATTTTCAGTGAACTTCCACTTTTCGATTTTGATTGACTCAACTGACTTTCAGTGACGGTGACTACAAACATTTTACATCTGTCTATGAAAACAAACTTAACAGTGTCTTGCGTCTCCTTGGCTTGGATATTTTATTTTTTCGCCTTAATTACCAGGACAGAGTTAAAATTATCTATTTGTTAACGTGTAAGGTACCCGCACGTTGTTTGTAAGGTCATTATAAGGAACGGCATTTCTGGAAGGAAAATTCCTTTTGCATGTTTACCTGTGATGACTTGGTGTAATGCCGGCTCGCCTTTATAAGTAAGTTTTATCCTAAATTAATGAAACATTCAAGAAGTTTAAATGATCGATACATGGATGTTGACTAGTTGGCCCAACCTTTTCAAGGTCATCGTCCCCTGTCACAGTATGGAGGTGGGCGAACGCCCCCTCCTGTCTAGAACATAGCACTACTATGAATGAAACGAAAACATGGAACCACATGTTGAAAGAAAAAGTAAACACACAACGTTTGCAGGTGTGGGCCTGGCCCAGGGTATTTCAAAGCGGTATGGGGCTTCTTTTATGATGGTAAATCCTAACACGTGATTAACAAAGGCGTAAATTATTCATCGGGGTCAGGGTTGGAGAAAGTTTTTTGAGGTGAAGCTGATTTGGGGATTCCACAGGAGTGTGAGGCGTTCTCCCAAAAGTATGGAGTCTAGAAGCCCTCCTTAGGGGTGCTGAAAGGACAATTTCCCAGTGGGGGACCACGGGACGAAGCACACGAACTCTGAAGTATTTAATAAATTGTCTACACTAGAAGTAATGAAGCATTTAACTTTCTTTAATAATCCGCTAGCCTTGAATGCACATTAAACAGCTTTACAAAATCACCCTTTGCCTATTCTGTATTTTGGTAGTAACTAATGAAAGCTCTCTTTGATTCTGCAGTAGGTTTTGTCTTGTGAAGAAGGATGATAGTGTTTGCATGGGGCTTTGGAAGACTTATGCTACTCGAGGTGTCCTACTCTGGGAAGTAATGTAGATAACTGAAATTCGTGCCCCAAAAATAGCATTTGGAAAAATTTTAAATACCGCCCTTCATTTTGCATTGCTATTATGTCGAAACTATTTACAATTGTCAATTTGTTAGCATGTGCTTTCTATTTTATATTACATTCGAGATAAATGTGATAAGGCAATTTTGAGCTACGGACCCTACAACCCCGCCTCTGTCGACGCTGATGCGGGTATGAGGGTATTTACAAGGAAATTTCAGAATTCTAGGTTTTTAAATGCCATTTAGTGGCATCTAGCAATTAAAATAATTTACAAATTTTGTATAGTAAACCTGAGTAGGAATTTCAGACCTACCCGACTGGTTGACTCCAGTGTTGGAAATCTTTTTAACCCCGGTTTTAATTTAATATCTCATTTGTCGTTCAAATCCCCCTCACTCCTTTGGCCCTTATTGACCCCTCAGTTCTGTAAACGCCCCGGAAGGTGATACTGCCCCGTTGGGAACCACTGGTATTCAATATGTCTGGCTGTGTGATTTGTGTGTGTGTGTGTGTGTGTGTAATTTTGGGTTTATTTTTAGCATGAGCTAAATTTCGCCTCACAAGCATCTTTTATTATGTTTCTCAACAAAATATAGACTATTACAGGTAAGAGTTATTGTGCTTGAATTTATCAAATAAGGAAAAAGAGTATTGTCCAATGGTTGAAGGGGACCAATCCCGAATCATGATACCCGGGTGCACTAATTCAAATAGGCGACTACGTTTTCCCTTTTAAAATGAAAGGGTGACGAGAATCGACTTAAAACAATCAGGATTGATACCACAGTGCAGTCAATCACAATGCTAACTAATGATAAAAGTCATAAAAACGAGATTTGATAATGTTTTATCAACAGGTAGAGAAGTTCAAGCAAAAGTATGAAGATTAGAGGACAGTAATGACGCAACTGTTGTGTGACGTCAGCTACAAAGAGACAAACTTCCTGTGAAGTCAATTACAGCGTTGTTACTTTGGCATATTTCTCCGGAGGTTCTGCATACTGTCCAATGCTTTTCAGCGCTTAGATTCTGCCGACTAAAGAGTATGCTGGATATCTTAAATTAGAAGGCTGGAGTTAGGGTGTAGGCAGGGAGTTGCTATCCAAGTAACAACTCCTTGATCCAGGATTCGCGAACTGGTCGTATGTCATGTTAAAACCACATCATGTTTCATAGCAAATGGACTACAAAAGCGCTGCAGGTGACACTGGAATAAGGGATAAAAGTATTTGTGGAAGAATATGCTGATATTTCTCCATTTTAAATAGATGTGGTTGAATGAAAACTGAAAATCGTCATTATTTGTAATTTGCAAGAAGCTGGGACGACGACGATACCTCAGTTAAGAAAGATCGAATATCCGATGAAATTGACTTCAATGATCCGATGTGTTGGGTCTTCATCTGTAACCCGGTCAGCTTATGTGTCATGTCTGATTGTATCTTTGACAAGCTCGGTTGTAGGAGATTATTCATAAAATCGGCTTATAAGTGTAAGTTAGCAGATGCTGCTATGGTCCGAGGGAAGACGGACCCCTTTTAGTGGATTGATATAAGTTTTCGAACAAAATTCGACTACCAAGGACAGAGAGGATTTTTTTTTCATTTTCTTGGATGTGTGCATGTATGTGGGTGTGTGTGTAAATTGACAATTCAGAACCATTTTTCAAGTTAACTGTTACTATTTGAAGACTACAAATGCGTTTCAGTTAGGATCAGGTGATAAGTACAAGTTGTGGAGGCATGGATGTAATACAAAGAAACGGCATATGGTAATTAATTTGAAATGAAATTTCTCTGCAGTATTAATTGATCTGTAATTACAACTTTTCTTCATTCCGTTGAAGAACGACAAACTAGGGGCGTCTATTATCACGGTGGTAATGGCTGCTGACATTGCCACGGGTCGTTGGAGGGAATAACTATTGGCTCCTCGTACATAGTGAATGAACCACTGTAGGCTGCTGCTGATATGGTCGGCGACTGTTAGTTTACTCTCAGAAATATCAGGGATATATCAGGGCCTCACAATGATACCCAGTACATCGAAATTCCTATTATACTCATGTGGAGTTAATGTAAAGACATGTCTGGGAGAGCAAAAAGAGGTCCTTGGGGCATTTGACACCCTCGTGCTGTTTTCATTAATCCATGTCCCAGTAATAAAAAATTTGCTAATTAATTCATTTGGTAGTGGTAGAGGCATACAGTAATTGCTATACCGAAATTCATCTTATGCCCATTTAGTAATTGTAAGGTTTGTCTTAGGTAATTCTATTACAACGAAGTGCTAATGAGGTATCACTGGGAAAGGACCAAATCAACTGGGTGAGCGGTCGTTATTACTTTATGTAACATAATATTTGTAACATACGGAAAGTTATTAATGACTTACCAGCAAATTCTGTGTTTATAGCCCAGTGCTGAAGCATGGGTAACCTGGAAGCGAGTTGTAGGTGTCATGACACCCACCCTCCTTCCCAAGATTTTGAATTAATTTTACTTTCCCTCTTACGTGATATATTTTTTATATTCCGTTACCAATAACTCAATGTTACTTTTTTGCATAATAAATTCATGTTGATAACTTGTACGAAAACTGTATGTTGGTCCATGATATCATGCACGAAGCATGAAACTAGTTACATGTGCATGTAATGATGAATTTTGTAGGGGATGTGCACCGTCCATAAATGGAAGGCTAGTCGTAATGCTCGACTCGACTTGCAATTATTAAACAATCTTCATTAACCAAAAATGTAAAGGTTATAAAGCTATTTAGATTAGGGGTAAAAGAACCATATTTTGTTTAGCTGGCTATGTAATAGTTGCGTTGACCCATTAATATTCAGGATAGCCAGTATAAAATTAGTATTAATTGGTTTAAATTTGATGCAAGAATTTCGACTAATTTGATTACAATTAAACATATTCGAAGTTGCAAGAGGGCTTTTAAGATGTCTGGATATTTAGGCCTTTACAGTTCATTATATAACACCGATAACGTGGCACTGGGATTTTCTGAAAGAAATAAAAAAGCTATTCCTAATCTTTTTGACGGGGATGGGGTAGTGGATGTTTGGTATTGTTCTATTTGAAAAAAAAAATAATTTTCTAGTTTTGAAGCGCGGGCAACCTTTGATTTTAATACCTAACATGCGTCTCGTATACTAAGGTAGTTCAAAGATCTTAGAAAATTCACACTAGCATCCTACATTCTGGTATTCGGGCAAATCTGTCATGATTTGCTCCTATTAAATATTGGTTATGTTGTACTCTGTTTATTTATCTTCATGCATCGCGAAAACTTTTCATTTATGAACAGTGGCGGATTTAAGGAAAAGGGCCAAGTCAGCATCTTGGGGCAGGGGCCTTAAACGTTGTAGACTGTAGAGGCGACTCGACACAACAAGGGGCCCAATTTTCCAAACTGTTGGGGGCCCTGTCAGCAGCTGCTGACACTGCTGACTTTTAAATCCGCCACTGTTTATGAAAATCCTTGTTTCCATTTTAAATGATGTATCATTACCAGAAAAAACTCTATGGTATGAATATTATGCTATGTCAGACTTTTGAACTGATTTGTTTTTTATTATGTAGTGCAGTAAAAACTATGTCCAAGCGCTATAGATAATTTTAGACATTGGGAGACGATATGACATCAGGATCAAAATATGTAAATATTAGTTGCTGGCTAGACACTAAAGTTTAGTCAAATTAAACGGGGTTCAAGGCAGCCTGTCAAAGTGATTCAAAGGTCGTGGAATTTGATTTTCACTTTTCATACATTGTTCAGTCATGCAATTTTGTAAATTGTGGCAAAAGTAAAGGGGTTTTGTAAAATGTGTTAAAAGTAATGGAATTTTGTAAAATATCTACAGGCCCGGGCTTCTTTTCTATAATTGTTCAATGTACAATATAATCCCAAACTTCATACTTGGACAGATGCATTTGTTTAGAATTTCCATAATTTGGTCAAAAATGTTAATGACATAGTTATGGAAAATTGTCATGAGGATGTAGAAACGATGACTAAATATGAAATGACTCAAACTGCATTTAGCTTTAAAAGTTTACTTAGTGAGAACTACTAATTCAAGTGAGGAAGTAATCGCCTCGAGTTTATTTTTAAAAATCTGATAAATATTACAGACGCCCTCTAATTTTGCTTATAAGTATCTTTCATTGTGTTTCTGTGTGAGAATGTTGAATATTGAAGGTAAGCCAAGGAGTTATTCTCCATGTATTTGAAAAATAAGTAACGAAAATATTGTCACATGATAGAAAGGACCAATTCCTGAATTAGGATGACAGGGGACTGTAATTTCCCCTTAAAGGAAAATTTGGCTGAGAGTAGTACGAAATTAATAACCTAAACTTTGGGGGGTGCACTTTACAATATCTTGATTAAAGTGATTTATTCAATTTTTGATGCACTTGTAGAAAATGAATTGAAATAAGAAAAATTGAGGGTGATTTAGGCACTTCTTTTATGTCCTTTACTATGCATTTTGACTGAAGTAAAAAGCTGGAACCACCACCCTATTTAAAAGCTACCCAAGCTTAATATTTCATGGTCATGGTACACAAAACGAAAATAAGTGTGAAAGGCATACTCGTGAGCTCTCATGTTCCGGGGTTATAGCAACTTCTACACGTTCAAAGGCCAAGAAACGGACCAAATTTAGTTTGTAAGTCAATTAGTGCACCATACACGAGTTATGGACTGGCTTAACTAACGACATCGGGTAAAAATGAGGGCGTTGTTCACGATGTACTGTTTACATATCACGAGTCACGCTCATGAAAATAATGTCTATTACGGATCTAATTGCAGTTTTCAATACTTCGCTGTTGCGTTCAGTTTAAAATTTTATTGTGATTTAGTATACAGCATTCCTTTTATCGTAGATATTTCAAAGTACCTTGTTTAAGGGATCGTGGTATGTATGGAAAAATATAGAACCGTTACCGTCATGAAAATGAATCAATGACCTCTGCCTCATCTTTGTTTACGCTATTTGCAAAATAGCTTCCATCTCGAAAATACCTATCTGCAGTGTAAAAGAGTGTCAAATTCAAAGATTTTGCAGATCAGAATAACACTTTCGCAGGGCACCGTAGCTGCAAGAACATCACTTTTCTGTGTACTGTGCGAGAAACGACTCGAAGCATGGTTAACTATTGGTTGTATACTCAGCCTATACTTAGCAACTTTGGGGACAGATACACATTTCTGTAGAGAAACCAATAAGCAAGTTCGATAATTCGTTGACGCATGGGATTGTGGGATACACGCCGGTAAAGAAACAGAACGCACTGCGTTCCTCTATATTCGTGCGTCCACAAATTGTGTATGAAGTACATATACCATTGAAACCTCCACCTAACAGTTGTAAGCCTAAATGCACGAAAATAGGGTCTCTATCCTGCCTTACCGAAGATTTAAACACAAATTTTACACCTAAGAGGCATTTAAAATGCGGTCCACGGCATCAAATCACGCGTAAGAACCCACCTCATATTTGCAGTGGGTTAAAAAAGATTATTAGACAACTTATCAATTCAAATTTTGGAAGACGTGTGGTAGGTATACGGGCGTGCTATGTTTATCCGACGGTTTGAAGGAAATGCGCATGTGCAGACTAATTATCAAACTCGCCTATTAATGGCATGGTATTCATACTTCAAATGCATACTTCGAGTTACTTATTTGCTTTAATATTAGGTGTTTGCAAGAGAAGCTTTATTTAAACTGTTCGTGGATTCAAACGATAGTACTAACCAAATAGCGCCTTCTGTTTTAAAATTATAAGCGATGTACAAGAGAAAAGTAAAAAATTCTTTTCACATAATAAATCCTCACGACCATTTGTTCGCACCCATTATCGGCAAAAGGTGAAAATTAATTCATTTCAAAGGACACGGTAGCCTTGACATATATATTCACATAAATTTATGATCCCTTGGTTATTCCTACGTCCCTTTCGCTCACTGCCTTCACAATTGCTTTCTCAATTCTCCTCTCTCACGCAGTCGTGTTTGTGTCCAAAATTATGTATTTTACCCGAAGTTTTAAAGGCGATTCTCCCTACGGCATGGAAGTGGGCCCATGAGAACAAGCAACCGCGTCCTGTACAGGGACGTAGCGAAGGTGTAATTTTGGGGGGTGTAAAGATTATGTTTTGTCGACAGATCTGGTAAAGCGTGGTGCAAAAACGAGTGTGAAGCGCGAGCTTTAGCGAGTGGAGTCCAGGGCAGAGCCGAGGTGGGGGCCCATGGGGCGAAGCCCCCGGAAGCTCTAAAGATTTTGCATATCTCTGGGTGAAAAAATAAGTCTCAGGATGGATATATTTTGGTTCATAATGCATCATCAAATACAAAAATTCCCAATAATTTTAATGTATTGGGCTATTCCTCTCGTCAGGCCACTATACTTCAGGAGCTGAACCTGACGTTCAGAATTTGAATACTATGCGTTCAGCATTTGAACACGTCAGGCGTTCAAATACGGTAAGCAGTGGCGTAGCCAGGATTTCTCTCTCGGGGACCATCCAGTATGTTGTGTGATCGCCGGCGTGTAAGAGGGGTCTAAGGGGAGGCTTGAAATTTTTTGAAACATGAGGCGTCCTTACATGCAATCTGGTGCCACATATGCTACCTTTTGAAGTAAAATTTGTGTTAAAAACTTTGTGTAATGTTAGGAACTAAAACAAAAAAATCGGCATTAGTGAGGAGGACCATCGTGATCATGGCCCAATGGGGTCTCCTCTCCCCTCCGAAAGTTTTGAAAAATTAGGTGTCCTTACATGCAATCTGGTGTCATATATGCTACCTTTTGAAGTAAAATTGGTGCTAAAAAATTTAGTAACGTATTTTCAGGACCAAAAAAAAACACGGCATCAGTGAGGGGGACCATGATCCAATGCCCCCCAAATACGCCATTGACGGTAAGTGTTCAAATAGGCGTCCAGCGTTCAAAAGTGGGGAAAAACTGTTCTTAATCTTAACACTAAAGTTCAAAATATGCTTTGAACGCCAGGATGCGTTCAGTATCTGTTACATTTTGGTGTTCAAAAGTTGAACGCCTGAGTTTGCAGTGAAGGGAAGACACGCGCGGCACGCATTTTTTCCCAGGATGTCTGTGGGTAAACCGGATCCTCAGGAAATTGCAAAATGTTTTTGAATTCAAGGTTAGGGTTTAGAAAACGGGCTAAGGATACCCACTCCATGGATAATCGGGTGCTGCTGATCCCATTGTGATGATAAAAGTGAGGAATAATGTCCAGAAAGTGTTTTTTTTTTCTTTTCAAGAATAGCATATGACCCGAAATAGCGCGCCTATACGGAATCCTTTAATTCCCTTTCTTTCCCGAGTTGCTGACGGACTCGGTCACTCGTCCAATTACACCGACGGCCGTTGATACGGCCCTCACATGCATGGTCAATTTGCCGACCGGCCTTCAACTTGAATGGGCTAATAAGATGAAGAGTCGAAAATCGAAATGGCCGATAACAGACTGGTCGGGCACTTCCTCTCTCTCTCTCTCTCTCTCTCTCTCTCTCTCTCTCTCTCTCTCTCTCTCTCTCTCTCTCTCTCTCTCTCTCTCTCTCTCTCTTCCATTCTCCGTCCATTCTCTGTCCATTCTCCGTCCATTCTCCGTCCATTCTCCGTCCATTCTCCGTCCATTCTCCGTCTTCACTTTCACTCCCTTCCTTCAACTTTCCTTTTCCTTCTTCTCTCTTCTTTTCCTCATCTCATCTTTTCCTCTTCTCTTCCTCCCCTCTCCCCTTTTTGCAGACAGACCGAAAATTTGCCGACGGAGACCAAATTATTGGGGGCTGTGACACCCCACACCCCCGCTCGCTACGGCCCTGCTCACCTACGTCTAATTTCTCTCTAATTTCAACGCAAAAGCAAACACGTTAGCGAAATAAGCCGAGGCACAGGTATAGATGTGTGTCCAAAGTAACCGATCAGTTGAAGTCAGGTGGTGATACTCTGCAGACAGGTGAGCCTTTACATGCAAACCTTGTCGACACGATGAAGTGTGTAAGTACTGTTTAGTGCAATGTGTATACATGTAGCCTACAAGTTTCTACGTGTTCTTTTAATATACTACGCAAGCAAAACATGGATTCACGTGAAATGAGTCTATTCGAACAAACCTTGGAAACTAGTTCGTTCGGGGGTATGTTTAATGGTTAATTTTGTTTATACAAAACATAAAACTACAGCACACAAATGCTACATATAACGCTGATTTCATTCTGTCTGCCAGCCTGCCATATTGTCATTGCTTTTTTATACATTTACATATAATCAAACCTTATATGCAGGGCTCACTATTATACGGCAATGCGGCTACTTACTCCTTTAGAATTTTTACTTATTTTTTAACATGTTGCAACAATACTACGTGGTACTTTGCAATCTTCATTGGGCATTCTTTGGATTTCTATAGAATTAAGAAAAAACTCTCTGGAAAAACCAGACTCATGCATTTTACAGTGCAAGTTAAATAAATTCTGAATTTGAAAGGTAGTGTTACTAACAATCCATTTCACCTGTCATACATTCTCATCCATCTTCACCTTTTTCATCCAGGGCCCAACACTAACCCTTGCATTTTCATCCATTGACTAACAAAACCATTCCAATTCATTTCATTGCTTCATTCCATTACACTGCTCTGCCTTAAGTAAGTTAGTAATGTAGACCCATTGTTTGTTACACCTGGCTAGCTGGGCAGCAATTTATCTTTTGTGTTGGTTTAGGGGATGGGTTCTTGATTTCTTATGTGTAGTTAGAGCTGTCCTGGCTGCCAAGGTGTGAGGGTCTCGGTCTTCTCGGTCCCGTTGTATAATTGGATATTATTCTTTGGACTTTGATAATTTTTGTACCAGGAAGAGTCTTTCGTGAGTAATTCATTTATATTATTTTCCCCTTCCTGAATTCTCAATTGCTTCACCGTTGTTTTTGTTACCTGAAAGCACAGGTTTTAATTTAAATTATACTGGAACTACTTCGAAGGAAGCCTCCTCTCCTTTTTTTATTGTGGTTTGTAGTTCTGGAACCCATGGCGGACGGGCCACTGTAACAGTAGTTTTGATGAAGAACTGCTTCATTTACTCTTCAACAAAAACCCCACCTTTCTAAAGTTCAACAGGCAAGGGCGGATAAAGCTGGTGGGAAACTGGGGCAGTTGCCCCCATGACCAATCTGGCGCTCCAACTACAAGAAAAATGAGCCCCTCCTGCGTCCTAAAAATTAAGTAAAACCACCATTTGCTGGCACCTCCTTTTCAGGCTGCCCCCATGAGCTAGAAGCTGGATTCGCCCTTGTCAACAAGGGATCTAAAACCCGATTGGTACACATAGTCTATCTGCTTCAAATGCATTCATCTTGTCTTAGCTATGGTATATTCATAGCCTAAAGCCGCGGTCACACTACAACGAATTCGGATCGGATTCCGATCCGATTTTTGTGAGTTTTTACTAAACTCTTCTCCATTTCGAGTCGGAAAGAACCCAAAATTTGCCAACCTGTGTAATTATATGTTTTTAATCGCAACACTATGAAAATTAAATTTATACGAATTATTTCGTGACGTCACATCGACAGACAGCTTTTATCGGACTACGCGTGTCTGATAAAAGCTGTTTGTCGGTGTGACGTCACGAAAAAATCAGTTAACATTTTATTTTCATAGACCTCTGATGCAAATCACATGTTTACACTTGTTGGCAAATTTTGGGCTCTTTCTGACCAGAGATGGAGAAGATTTTAATAAAAACTCACAAAAATCGGTTCGGAATCCGATCCGAATTCGTTGTAGTGTGACCGCGGCTTAACACTGTACATATGTAGCATTACATTATACCAGTCCTATATCCCCAGCCAGCAAAATTGGTCGGCTCGTTGACGGACGGCCACTTCAGCGGTACATCAGAGTTATATCCGGTGGTTCGTCGGCCGTCCTCCGATGTCCGTGACGCTGATCGGTTAAAACCTTTTACTCATCATGCATTTATGTGTTCAACGGGGTGGAGCTAGTGGAACTCTGCTAGTACCTTAATGAACGTTAGTCAAGAGGTAACAACACTTTAAGGCGGAGGAGGGAAACCTCCGGCAAGAGGGCCCGTATGTGGCCCTCGAGACGATTTTATCAGGCCCACAAGGCAATTTATACATATAAATTCAGAATCACTTTAAAAGTAAATTACAGTAAAAGTAAATTACAGGGGCGGCGCCACAGGGGAGGGGGGGGGGGTTTCAACCCCAAAAATAATTCGTCTAAAATCGTCTAAAAATTTTTTAAGACATAATTTTGTAGGGGGTGGGGTGAGGTGTTACAGTATGTCACCCATCTATCACAATATTAGTTAAATTGTTCGTTACAAAATACCTGAAACTTGCAATCCCCGCACGCATAACGTTTTCTTTTTTCTCCATTGTTTACGTGAATGCAGGTTTAGTATTACATAAACACTAAGGCCATTATACATAACGCGCAAACAAAAAGAGCACAGGAACCGAGAGTAAAGCTAAAACAATACAGTAGTATACCCTAACGACAAGTTATTGTGAGACCTTACACATATGGTATCACAGAGCAAAAGTTCTCCCTCTCTGTAAGAAAAGGTGCGTATCATTGCAAGTTACACCAAAAAATACAGACAACTAATTCGTGCATCAGGGGATACGCCTGATCCATGAATCTCTATCTAACCAAAGCCCCAACCCTATCCGTAACTCGGAATATATTTTCGTCAAGGGGAATTTTCGGTCTTTAGTGAACCTTCGACCAAGTGGACTGTCCGGATTATGTAATATCTGGCAATCTCAAACATTTACTGTCTCTCCATTACCAACATATGACCATTTAAAGTTTAGAACGTGAACCACTGGCGTCAATCCTGGAGGGGACAGGGGGACATGCCCCCCCCCACATTTCGATGGGTGGGGGACACAATATCAAATGTCCCCCCACACTTCGTGAAGAGTAGTGTCATGGCTCTATTTGACTGGCTTTTTGAGTGGCATGTAGGTTTGTTGAAAGTGTCTCGATGCAGATTTTGAATGCAGATTTTGTCAGGGAAATCTCATTTAATGAAAAATTTCGGCGCGCTTCGCGCGCATGTGTTACAATTTGCACCCCATCTCATGACCATTAAAACGGTGATTATACAAGGAACTATTCTGACCACAACACTTTCCGAAAACAGAGATACATCTCCAAACATCTGTAAAGGGGCCCCGCATCAATATGGGATCCTTCAGTGTAATTTGTAAGCATGATGTGGAAGGTTGAAACTTTAAAGCACGTTACTTGTTGCCATCATAAATTTTTTAAAAAATTTTACCGAGCGCTTCGCGCGAAGCCATTATTGGTATGGATGGTGATTGCTAATACACCTACGAAGAAAAAGCTGAAACGCGCTTGTTAGTCCTTCACACCTTTTGCTTCACCTATCAGGGAGGTCTAACATCACCTTACAATTCAACACACCCACCATTTCGTGACACAAAGCCCAGGTACAGAAGCCTTGTACTAATGGTGGTAATGGAAGCTTTGCGTGGAGGACTGCAACGTATTGAACAGAACTGTACTACCACGTATATATTACAGTAGGATAGGCAGTAGGCACTGTATTTATTGCCGCAGATTCGGAGGTAGAACTGTTCCTTGAGAGAGAATTGAACGTTAAAAATAGATAATTTTGCAACGTTAAGTGAAGATAAAAGAAAGCTGGTTTCAAAATATACGTGTTTTCGTGTCGCTTGGAGCACACTTTTCATTCGTGCACATTCATTATTATGCCATATATGAAGAAACAAATTGTCATTATAGTGTAAAACTTCTGGTAGGTGTAGTCTTGAACATTCAATGTTATTTCAAGATAGTGATGCAGTTTCTTACGTTGGTTCTTTTTCCTACAATCTACCCATAGCCTATCTTGTCCCCCTTGGCCTGCGTTCTACGGAGAAAATTCTGTGTCTGTGGCCTGAGAGTTGATTATGACTATCAAAACGGGCCGTCTGAGGATAAAGGTTGAGTCCCCCTCCCCCTGCTTAAGGTGTGATAGGTTCTATGAGTTAAACTTCCAAAGCAGGTCTGCGCCATTTTTTTTTCGGGGACGAGTCATACATGAGGATAAAACTTATTTGTCTTGCATATGATCAATAGCTGTAACCACAGATTCTAGGGACTGTCATCAGGATTCAGTATGTGAATCCAGAACCCATGAACAGATAATAGGGAGGGAAGGGGAAGTATATTGTGCTAGGCTCATCATTTGATTTGAAACAACTCTGTACGGATTCAGAATGCAGTTTGTAATTATTAACAACAGCATGTGAATGCTAACACTTCACACACGTAACTTTTTTGAATTAGTTGTGGTATAAAATTGTTTCTTTTTAATGGTCACCCTCAATTGTGATGGGTAAGAAGTGATTGCATCTAAGATCTTTAACCAGAGGTTCATACCCCTTGCCTCTCTATAGAGGGATTTCAGTCACGTGACTTTACCCAACTAGACGCAATTTTGAAGGGCAAGATCGCGCGTCTTTTTTGTTTTGACGAGCACGCGTCCATTATGTCACAGTAGTATCTATGGTTATGCCGTGCGCGTGTGCTGTAAATACGCTTACTGCGTGTGTGTTTTGCCCTTCAGTGCCTGGAAATCCATTGCGCGTGACGTCACATGAAATCCCTCTATATCACTTCGATTGTGGTTTAATACATTATAACAGTAAAACGATTTCATACATAACATGTACCGATTTGTAGGTGACATATTCAAGAATAATGAGACCGTTACGTATCGACTTTTCGGATGTTACTGTTTACAAAATTGATAGCTTTCAGTAATGAGTAGCTAGGGTTATAATATCAGCAGCTAGTCACATAACGTATATTTATCACAATGATCAATCAAGACTACACACTGCAAAACTTTTGGTACATTAATTTACTGTTATAAATTCAATTTCTTATCGACGAAAGTAAAAGGGATCTAGTAACTATCGGGGTAGTAAATACAGTCCATTTGAAAATCTACTGCTTAGACCAGTGGTTTCCAACGTAGGTATTATTGCTCCTGGAGGAGTTTTGTAATTTAGAGGCGATGAGCGCTTAGGGCGGCAGGGGGGTTGAGGAAATAAAATACTCAATTTAAACTGGGGCATTACAAGATGTCAAAGCTTTCCTCTATCTGAGCTCTCATATGGGTTTGCATGAAAAGGAGATAGATGAAGTCAACAACTCAAGTAGGTCTAATATTTCCTTCCCAGATGCCGAAAAGTTTCATCTAACAGTTTTTAATTTAATTTCTTTCCTGGCAAGGACCCTCACATTTCCTTCAGTGTCAGTGAAAAGGGTCCCGAAGGGGCCACTTTAACCTCGAATGTAGTTTTTTTTTTTCCGTGCAGTCCATAAATATGACATACTGACAGAAGTCACGCATCGGAGAAAAGTGTAACATATTAGACAACTTCTGCAATGATCTGTAACGTAAAACGTTGAAATATTTTCAAAAATGTAACATTTCTTTTCGCCAATTTCGGCTTTCTCCCTATTTATACCTGTAGGACAGCTGAAGTGGCAGAAGTCTTTGAAAGCCCCGTGTATTCCCTACCACCCTACTTCCCCCAATCTTTTAGTGTGCATTTAACCCTTTAATGTACACCTTCCTTTTGCCTACAGGCTAGATAAATGTTGGTGAATAAGAATGTCACACCGTGACCTGTCTTACCAAATAAATTATTGATAATATTTCCAAATAACTCCAGGGGGAGGGTTGGGGGAGGAAGGAGTAAGATTAGAATTGATTGCTTACCTTCTACCATACAAAAGTCGTACATTGTAATTGTATTCTATTTAATCTTATTGTATATTCTGCTACATTATTTGCCCAGAGTTTATGTCAATTGCTGTGTAAAGTTACATCTATGCAAGTAAAAGAGTGATAGTGGTGAATACTACCGTACCTTAAATGGAAACAAAGAAAATTAACGAGGTTTTGCTCTCATTAAAATACTCATCACTTATAAATACACGAAAACATGTTTACTATACGCTGTTGATAACCATAGTTCAATACACTTAAATTATCAATTACCAGCAGCCCGCCCTCTAACCGTTGATTATCTGTAGTCCTCTATAGTGTATCTGTAGGTCATCCTTCCAGAATATCATGCTTATACAGTAAACGTATAATGCCAATGGGGAAACGAAACTGAAGTTTAGACTATTTAGATTTTTGAATTGACACTTGAAGGTTTGACTTTGACCGATACCGAGTCAGTTTCATTCTTATTCAAACACTAAGGAGGGTATACTTTACTCAAAACGGGTTTAAAAGCTCTGTTATCATGAGATCAACATATTAAAATTATGTTCGACGGGAGGAATACAAACCTTTCTGTTGGTAACAGATGTGACTAATGCATTAAGTTTCATTAAGGCCATCGATGCACCCTTGCTTAATAAACGAGTAAGCGAGTGGGATAGGTTCATAGGAATTACTTTTTCCAAAGTCCTATTGCTTTTATTGCGTACTTATTTCAACATTATAACTAATCATAAATTTGTAAGAACATTGCAAGGATTGTAATCGATTTTTAAGCCTATGTTCTTGTTTTGTCTGGTGACTCTGGTCGTGAATCAACCTGGGACTTACGTACAAGTCGTGTGACTAACTTCTTGTACCCGTTTGAATACAGTGTTACTGCTAGCCTGAGCCAATGCTAAAGGGATGCCTAACAACTTCTACTTGGCGGCAATTTTGCATGATGAAAAATACATAACAAGTCCTTCGTAGGCTGCTAAAGATACAGCATGAAGTTTGATGGAAAAGAATATTTACTTAAGGCCTTCTTTTTAACATATTTCTCAAATTGCGATCGATCGTGCTATTTACTGAAAAACGAAGTAAATAGGACGATAGATACCAGTAACTACAGTGTTTACATTGTTATCGCGTATTACATTCATCTGTTCGGGACGTCACGGAAAATTCACCAGAATCCTATATCGCGGCGTTTAGCTGATCGGACGAATCCTTTATACTGCAAGATATTGCAAAAATACATATGTTTTAGAATCCATGAAGGCAACCCTGTTTTAATAATGAGAGAAAAAATTTCATGAGCATCGATGTGAATGTTTCAACATTTAGTCAAAGAAAAATGAAAAGATTTTCGCTTTTTCAGCAAAAGAATATATATCATCATGTAACTTGCCTGCTATCCCGCTTCTGCGTGATGCTATTAATGAGTTAATAAAATAATTTATGAAAAGAAAAACAGATAAAGCTTCCACTCAAGATTTTAACGATATTCTTTGTGTTGACTTATAAAGCTTCTAGGGCCACTCAAAGTATGTCCAATCTTATCCTCCTGGTAACCTCTGCGATGAAAGTTGGAGTGTTGCATGTCAGATGAAAGCCTTTATACCAACCGCCCGTAGCACGTGAGAATGCCTTGGTAAAGTCTAAGAAGAATGATTTCAAAATTTCAGCGTTAAAGTTTAGCCTTGAGTCTGTATTTAACTATTATTCAGTAACGCATAGTTATACGGAAATGACGAAGCACCGTCAGTCGTATATGCTTAATTTATATATAATACTCACTTACATGTAATCATATCATTTGATATGAAAAGCTATTAAAAGTAAGTAGTACCTTACATTGAATAAATATCTGATTAATTTCTTGATAATAATTTCTGTACTTTATCTTCACAAGCCTTTTTTCTGTAGTGAATATCAATTTGTTTGTTACTTAAAGTGGACCTAAAGTCTAAAAATTCAAAAATATATATTTTAGAGGTTACAAAATTAATCTTATTGGTCCAACTCCCATTGTCATAGCTTATTCCATTGCTGAGATATTAAATGTTAAAATTTATTCACTTAAATCCAAACAGTTCATTGCGCAATAATTTTTGACATTCTTGTTGTACAACTCACATTAAATGCTTTGTTTTCTTTTAAAATTAAAAATGTCTATATGACCTTGACCGCTTCCTGTTTTCTTGCATGACATGCTGTACAGAGAGGGCTTATATAGTCAAGTCACCCCAAAGCAGTAAGAATGCCATCACATTTTGGCACAAGGTACGGTGGCTTTCAGAAAAACAAAGAAATACAAAGATTGTAATTTGAGTAGTACAACAATGACATCACAAATTATTGCGCAATCTACCTTTTTAAATCGAGTGAATAAACTTCAACATTTTATATCTCAGCTTAAGAAAGTCCTGTGAAGATGGGAATTGGACCATCGGAATTCAGTTTTCATGCTCTGTAATATATATTTTTGAATTTTCAGACTTTAGGTACACTTTAAACCCATACAGCTTGTGTTAGCGTCTCCCACGCAACGAAAATGCGCTCTGTGGAAAACAGTACAGGTACGAACTTTCGATCGCTCGTGCTCTGTTGCATAGCAAAATTACAGTGATGTTCATTCAGTTCCATGTTCTACTATGTCTCAGCTTCTGAATGACATAAAAATATATCGATATTATTTGACTTTTACATAGGGACCTGGACAGATTTCGAAGGCATCTTTTTGCATGACAAGCAATAGCTATGAACTTTTGACCTACTGCTGTTTGTACAAATAAGCTTGGATCGCTGATGTTCATGCATTGCTGGATTGGTTATCATGTAAACTTTCCAATGGTAACCTATGTTTTCAAATTTTCAACACTCCCCCATAGGGACCAGGCCAAAATACGTACAAACAGACACAAATATGAATATGCATAAGTCTTGCACAAATGAAAAGACCCCAAGCGATGTGTAAACAACGCGACCGTTACCCGCCACAGACTTCTACACCGTGCGCTCGTTGTACAGTATGTACAGCGAACAATTGCGTGCAGTGGTAAACAAAACATTTGGTCACGCCCACACGACCAATCAAGTGTACGGGATGAGCGTGTGTATGAATTATATATAGCCATGACGTCTCAGTCACCTAATCCTCAGTTTAGACAGAAAAGTGTTTTGACAGGAAAGTGTTTTGAACAAATTGATATCAATTAATAATCATATATGAATACTTAAACAAATGTAAACTACCCGTCATAGTAGGTTGTAAGTCTTTCCATGTAATTTACCATTAGATGGCATGGCATCACTGGGATAATATTAGTCTAGGCAACATGCAGTGCCTAAATAATTCAAGTGAACAGTAACTGCTGAAGTATTCATTATACAAACTCAACGTATCTCTTGGAAACAGAAACATCGTGGCTGTTTCATTGGTCTATGTTTTTCCCACGAATCGGCACTTGAATGAATTAATAATAAAATGCGTAATGACATTAGAATATACAAAGACGATGCTGGATCTAACGATTAGAAGTATCTAATGGTATCACTGAGATAAAGAGGGCGCAGTTTATTTACTGAGGACGATATGATAAATACAAAGAAAATACAGAAAGCACAATTGATCAGCTTCAGTTTTCAAAGGTTTGCTTATGAACACCCTTTATTTTGGGGTTGGGTGTGAGTCTTAGCTATGGTCTGATAGTTTAGTTAACAAAATTTGTAAGTTAATGGGAGGGCATGTAATCCCTCGTTTCGTGTGATGTCGGTAGAATCCCAATCAAACTTCAACTAGGGTCTCGTTTAATTTTAGGATTCTACCTCATCACACTACACTTCGGAATTACATGAGACTTTAAAGCAACTGTTCATAAGCAAATAACAAACTAGACATAGAGTCAGAGTGGTACAATTTAACTCTTGGCTACTTTATTGAGCCCAATATTTCTCTTTGATTATCTTCTTTCACACTTATTTTTCATTTTTCATTTTTTTTTTTTTTTATTTGTTAGTAGGATTACATGTGGCTCAAATGAAAAAGCAATAAAGAGACTTAGTACTTAATAAAGAAATTACTCTTCAAGTGAAATAATACATGGCATGAAATATCAAACAAAAATGAGACCCTGATCTTCCTGAGGTAGTTACGTAACTTTCTCGAATTTCATTTCTCACAGCCGTATGAATTATACAACAACCAAATGACTACTTTGAACACACCCAACTTTGGTGTCTTTGATTTAAACAGTAACAAAAAACTGCACAGATTTAATCATAGTCATTTAAGAATCTCAAATCACTTGAAGACATCGTATCACTACCACACATAAAGTATCTCAATATATCACAATTTTATCGTCCTTGTCGTGACATGCAAAACATTTAGAACATCCATTTACATCATAAGTTCGCATCAATTATCACAAACTTCTCGTCCTTGTTATTACATTCATCCATTTGTGGAATGTTATTCAACCTCAATCATTTATGAGAGTCCGTGCAAATATATCTTGACTTGTTTGAATTGGTTTGTTGTAAAACAAGGCGAAAGTTTTTTCCGATTTCCACCCGGCAACTTGAAGGATTTTTTCCACTGGCAGGTTTCTCGCACTTGTTGCTGATACAGCAGCTGACCTGGTACTGTGTGCTTTGAAGTGTTCCACATTTATTCCTGAATTTTGCAGCACCTCTTTGATCCATCGTGCTAATGTATCTTTAGATACATGCTTGTGTGGTGGTTTGTAACTAATAAAAAGTCTGGTCTCGTTCCCTCGTAAGGTTACCGTTTGTTGCAAATATTGTTTAAGAAGGTAAAACACGTCCAGCCTGGCATCTGGTTGATATGGTTGTAGTTCTATTTGCATTGGTTTTGATCCTGGCCGAGATTGCTTTATGTGGTTATTAATCAGAAACACGGCTTTGTCCTTTGATATGTGAAGGTGTTTTGTGTCGAGAAGATGCAAAGTTTGTAACCTTTGTGCGGTCGTCAGGGCTATGAGCATAACCAATTTCTGAGATGTTTGCTTCAGAGACAGCCCATTTAATGGATATTCCATTCGCAAATGGTTCAAAACTATAGAGGCATCCCAGATATGACTATATTTGGGTGTAGGAGGTCTGAGTTCGAACGTTCCTTTTAGAAATCTAGTGACTAAAGGATGTGTACCAATCGTTGTTCTCTGTTTACAACTCAACAAGGCTGAGAGTGCTGACCTTGCAGCATTAATTGAACTGTAGCTCATTCCAGCTTGGAATAGCGACGTTAGAAACTCTAGAACCTGTATTATAGAGGGATGAAACGGATCAATTTGTCTGCTGTTACAGAAGCGCATCCACTTCCTTTGATGACAAAGGTATTGTTTTTGAGTGGATTTTCTCCAGGAGGCCAACAGGATAGAAGTAGTGTATTCTGGAATGCCACTGCCTTGAAGAGTTTGCCTGATATAAGGCATGCTACAAGCTGAAGTTGGTGGTGTAGAGGGTGTGGCCCCATTTCTGGTTCTGTTGGTAGGCTCAGCAACTTTTTCCCTTTCGGCAGTAGCCTTGGAGTAGCTGTGGTCATGGAGAGCGCCTTTGTGAACCACGATTGAGTTGTCCATAGAGGTAGAATTATAATGCCTGTTGCTTTGTCTTGGTGTATTTTCTGCAGAACTCTGCCAATCAGGCTAAATGGGGGAAAGGCATAGAAAAAATAGTTATGCCAGTTGAAAGAGAATGCATCTATGGCCATTGCATCTGGATCTGGCTTCCAAGATACAAATAGAGTAGTTTGTTTGTTAAGCCGAGAGGCAAACAAGTCTATGTCTGGTTCTCCCCACGGAGAGGTTATACAACGGAAAACGTTTGTATTAAGCATCCATTCAGTACTGTCATTAAAATTGCGGGATAATGTGTCAGCATGTAAATTAGCTTTCCCTGGCAAATGGCAACATGACAACCAAATTTTCTTTGCTAGAGCCCATCTCCATATAGCAGTGCTCACCTTGTTACAATCTATAGAGTGGGTACCCCCCATAGCTGAAATGTATGCCACAGCGGTTGTGCTGTCAGTCATAATTCTAATGTGTGTTTCTCCTATAGAGGAGCACAGTGTCTTGAGGCCAAAATATATGGCCTGTAGCTCTAGTACATTAATGTGATGCATTTTTTCTCTACAATTCCATTTCCCATTATGATATGATAAATACATGGAATAGCATATATATGCTTGAGTTATATTGATGATGTTTACCTCCAAGGATCATCAAAAGAAGAGTGTACCCAAGCGGTAAATCAAGCAAAGAGTTTGTTTCAAAATTTAGGCTTTCGAGTTCACCCCGAAAAGTCAGCCCTTGAACCAAGTCATACCTTGACATTTTTGGGCTTTGAGCTGGATTCACGAAAAATGATCTTGACTCCGAAAAAAGAAAGAATAGGAAAAGTTATGAAAGAAATCCAGACATTTAAGGCGAGAGCACATAAAACTGTGCGAGAACTCGCCAAAGTTATAGGACTACTAGTGTCTTTGTTTCCAGGAGTTAAATACGGACCACTGTTTTACAGGCAAATGGAACTAGTCAAAATTAAATGCCTAAAACAAAATGCTGGTAATTATGAAGCCCTAGTATCGTTATCAGACGAGGCCTACAAGGAAATGGATTGGTGGCTGAAAAATCTGCCATCGGCATACAATCATATTATAGAACCTGAACCACAAATAGTGATAGAAACAGATGCCTCTCGATTAGGTTGGTTTTTTACTTTGTTTTCCTTCTTTCGTGTCAAGGTTAATTTTCTGGCAAATCATTTGAATTTGCGCTTGCATTAAAGCAAGTGTTTGTTTTAAGTCGCCATCTTCTGTGGCTTTTGTACCTGAAGTCCCTTCACCCGACGGGGAGGGTAATGATTGAGGCATTAAAACTTCATCCTCATTGTAGTCTAATTCCAATTCCATTTTTCTTTTCTCTCTCTCTCTCTCTCTCTCTGCACACACCTGTGTTTTTACACCTTGACTTAAAGGAATTATTTGAACTTCCGTTTGATATTTTGCAGGCTAAATGCCAGCTATAGTATTTGGAAATTCTCTTCTGAAATTTTTAGGCCAAATGCCGTAATTAGAAGTTCTCTTCTAAAATGTTCCAAGCCAAATGCCGACTATATTGTACCAAGAAGTTAAGTTTGAATTCTTTCAGGCAAGAAGCCTAGTACTACTGTATTTGGGTCTTCTCTTCTAAATTTTTCCCCAAGGCCAAATGCCGACCCCTGTGTTTGTAATCGCTATGGCCAAATGCAACTCGATGCTGAGGATTCAGAATTTTATATTTTAACAGGCCAAATGCCAATTACTTGTTGCCAGTTCCATGCAACATTTACGTTGACTAAATGAAACCTCTACAGTCTATACGACTATGTGATGTGTGCTAGTTTCTTGTTAAGGCTAATTTACGAGATTAGCTAGGGGTTCTATACTAAAGCGGCCAAATGCCAATACATAGTCGTTAGCTAGTCTGTGAAAATCCTCTAGACTAGACATAGTTTTCAACAGAAGCCATAGTCAGCCAAATACTGCTAGGCCCTAAACTATCTCTCTTGCTTAAAATATTAAGCCATAGGCAGCCAAATGCTGCTACACTTTAATGTCTCTTGCTCAAATGTTACAACTATGCTTACCACGCTACTCTTTCCCTTGAATTATGTTGTAGAGGCTGAGGCTAGCGGCCGGCTAGGAGCTCGTCCCAAGATGTTTGTCTGGTAGTAACAAAGTTGCTTCTAAGTGTATCACAGCATCTGGAGGTAACTGCTATACACACACATACCCTAACAATAGGGTGAGATATGCAAGAGTCAGTGTAGCTTGAAGCACATTCAAAGGGAGAGATAGCACAAAGGAATAAGAATTTACTGAAGCATAGAGGAGAGAGGAGGTCAGATACGTCCTCACTCCTCACGATCTAACTGTACACTGAAGCTGATCAATTGTGCTTTCTCATGTAATTCCGAAGTGTAGTGTGATGAGGTAGAAACATGGAATAGCATATATAACTCTGAAATCTTTCGTTTATATTTGTATAGATAATTGCCGGGAATTCTTCGAGAATTGCCTTGGAAATGTGATAGATTGTTTTGTTGTTTTGAAGTTTATTGTATCCTAGTTGGGATTCTCTAATTTGGTCGTTTTAAGGAGGTTGCAGTTGTTCAAGTCAAGGTGTTGTTCACTCCAGGTCTTCCGTAGGTAAATTTTCGATCAGTAGTGCATTGGAAGGCTCCTCAACCCCACCACCTTTTGGGGAAAATGACCCAAACTCGACGCACGCTGCACCGCGTTTGAAAACCAGTCGAGTTGGTGCAGTTTGCGAATCTTGTTTCCAACTTGCCTACGTAGCAGGCTGTACGGCATATTCCTTGTTCAGTCATATCCCCAAGCTGAGGAGCTGAGCAAACAGAGTCCGTTCCATGTGGTAGTTTCCAACCCGACTGCAAACCGACAGGCTGTCCTTGTAGTGACCACGCCGAGCATATTAAACATGTTTAATATTCATTACGGGGTCGGGGACAGTTACGTCACAATTAAGTCGAGGCTTGGCAGTATGCGGTGATCACCGACCGGAAAGTAACCCAATTCTATTTTAAAGTCGGCCACCTATTCACGCCATAAAACAACTTCAGCTTCATCTTCAAAGTAACTGAGTAGGGCGGCAGATGGGTTTGAACCAACTTCTCAGCATTATACATATATACAAACACTACATATTATATATATATATATATATATATATATATATATATATATATATATATATATATATAGGTAAAAATAAAGTAGTAAATAGTGCTAAAAGTTTGTGAAAAATTCCACGACGTTTCGGGTTTAAACCCTTCATCAGGTGGCAAAAATGCAACTGATCGTTGACAAGGCCAAACGTACAATTTAAAAAATACACAATAAAATTGGGCACGGTAAACCTCGGCTAGGAAAACAGACAGTGTTAAGTGGTTACCACAAGTCAAAAAAATGCAGGAATTGCTGCGTTATAACAGTTCAAGTCTAACGTTCAGACCATGTGGGGACAGGGTTCCAAGTTTCATGATTAGGCGGTTTTCGGCAGCTAGGCGGTCATGATCGGAACCTCGACACGAGATGGCCGCCGAAACCATCAAGTCACGGATCGAGCATGTTGACGGGGGATTGAAGTGGGTGGCTACCGTGAACCCTGGGAGGTTCTGTTTGATTGACCTCAGGTGCTCGGTGACTCGGTCAGCAAGACGACGTTTTGTTTCTCCCACGTACAGTATATTACAGCGTTTACATACGAGAACGTAAACAACATTGGCTGAAGTACAGGTAAAATGCTGATGAACGTTAAACCGGTTGTTGTTGGGACCTACAATGGAAAGGTTTTTGTCATAACTGACCACCGGGCAAGTATTGCATTTCTCCCGGCGGTTGCAAGGAAAAGTTCCTGGGGTGTCAGGCACTACTGCTTGAGGTTGAGAGGCACGGACCAAGTGCTTAGATATGTTCTTTTCAATTCTGAATGTCGTGATGGGGGGATCAGGGAAATGGTCACGGGTGGATGGGTCATGACGGAGGGTCTCTACATTCCTGTAAATGGCAAGTACAATGGGGGTTACAGATGGGTGAAAGGATAGGACCAACGGGATACGTCTGGTGGGTGTATGGTCAGTTTTGGGGGCAAGGGCAGAGGCTCTATCAATTCCTTGTATGCGTTTCAGGGCATTAGAGAGCACTCTTTGTGGATACTGGCGTTGTTCAAAGAAAGAAATAATCTGCTTGGAAACTTTAGCGAAATCCTGGTCGGCGGAACAAATCCTTCTGGCCCGTAAAAGTTGTGAGAAAGGAATCGAATTGGTACAAGATCTGGGGTGGTTGGAAGGGTACATGAGGTAGTTGTGAGAGTCAGTGGGCTTAAAGTGGAGATTGGACTTGATTTTACGGTCGGAGATGGATAGTTCCGTGTCTAAAAACACTACTGAGGAGTTGGAAATACAGTGAGTGAATTTCAAAAACGGGCAGAACGTTTCAGCAAAGTTAAAGTTCATTAACTTTGCTGAAACGTTCTGCCCGTTCCCCGACAAATCTTCGTCACACGCCAATTGCAACGCACGTTATCAGGGCGATAACTAAGGGCAACGTGGCTGCGCCAAGATTTAACCGTCCAGCAGACAAGATTCCAGACATGGGGGTGGGAGGAGGGTCGATGGCAGTTTTTCATCGCAAAAATACTCCTGAATATGGAAGGTGAATGGTCGCCGTACAAAATGTGACCACCAAGATCTAACATCAGTAAGGTACCATGATAGCGTAAAGCCATACTTCATATTAATCTCAGTCTGTACAATATACACATTTGATACGTCAGTCAGTTTCAATCATTGAATTATTTGTAGCTTGCCAGTATGGATGATGCCGTGAGCTTGAGGAAGGAAGGAAGGTTGGATTATTTTGAGGGTTCCCTCAGTATGAGAACAAGTTTACCCAGAGTGCTCAACAGGACGAACGAATCGGAGAACTGGTCTCACAATAAGTGTCAGCAATGTGTGCCGAAAAATTTGCAGTTCTTATATTTCATAGCAATGTGACTTATAGAAATAAAAGGAAGATATCTTCAAGGAGGGTTCCACACTATTCGTTTCGTCCCTGCCCTCATTATCGGAATTGTCACTTCCTGTGCCTAACAAGTTGCATAAAACAATCTTTCATTTTAAAATGTCGAACATTTACCCATATCAATGTGACGTAAACCTTCTGAAAATGTCAAGGGGACCCTATACTTTTCTCCCCTTCCATGGAAGAGATCATAACTCATAACTCTACAGCGTGTGACATGGGGTTTCCTTTAGACAATCTGCGCACTCTCAGCAAGCAACACTTTAACCTTTCGAGTAACTTGACTGTTTGCGAGGATTTCTCTTTATCTCGCCATCAGTGGTTTTACCACGAGATTAAAGAAAATCTCACGACCTATCGGTCAGATCAGGTCTAATTCTTGCTTCATTAAAGTGATAATTAAGATAAAGAGTGTAATATTTGTTCTCCTTCACTCGCTCCATATCCTTCGACGATGGTGCTGTAAACTTTTGTATTTTATACTATTCAAGTGTGGTCTCTTTGCATGGTATCCAGTCAAAACGCGAGTAGGCGTGACAGTATAACATCAAACAACGGGACTGTGCTTTGTTGAAGAAAAGAAAGGGACTGTAATTAATATTATTCACTGCAGGAATCGAAATGCTGGCATCAGTCAACGAACATAAATACAAGAAAGGAAATTTGTAGCAAAATGTTTCAGTATTACGTAGCGTAAATGCTCTGCAATTTTTAAACGAAGTCCAATTATTTGGTAACTATGTAACGATCATGCATTCGTTGAAAAAGTCATTAATTAACCAACTCGAGAACTTGGAATCTTTTACTTGTGGGGACTGAATTCAGGCTTTAGCATTTCATTAAGTAGAAAACGAAAAATATTACGTCACACTGTATTTTAAGTATGTTGAATAATCAGCTGTACGATTAATGTAACATCAAAGTGACAGAACATGAAAAGCTCGTTAATTCAGGAATATTATCTTTTTGCTGTGTTGTCTGTGTTGGTGTAAACCAAACCACAATTGTGTGAAGCGTTTGGAAGTCCAAACAATTAACTCGGGTAATAATTTCAAAGTATTTTTTTTTAATTATTTTAGAATAGTAATCTGTAATATTCAACAGGTATTGTAATAAAGCTTTGGTACTTATTGATAATTTTATTAACAGTAGACATGTAATGGTTATGCCCATTTATAAAGTACACAAATTCCGAAAATAAAACTGTCGTGCATAATTAAAATAATAAAAAAAGTATATAAAATAAAGAACAGACAAGTCTTCAGGCGGTGTTTAAAGGGATGGACTGAAAGATTCTTTCGGGTGCTAAGAGTAAGAGGGAGACTATACCAAAGTCTAAGGGCGGAATATTCTTGAAATAGGTTGCGTCAGTTTATGAAAATGGTTTGATCCTAAACAAAAAGAAGAAGAAAACGTCTTGGATTGTATTGTTTGGCGAGATGGGTAAGGGTCGTGTTGTGTAGTAATCAATAAGTGACAAGGATCTAGAAAACAACGTGATACTCAGCAGGTAACTGATGGCGCTCCTTTAAAACCGTGTGATGTGACCTTTCCATCTGGAATTTTCTAATTTGCTGTACACGCTTGTACTTGTGGAAGCTTTTGTTAAAGTAATGAGCACTTCGGGAGAAGTAACTACGAGTTACAATAATCGTGTAACATTGACAGACGTACATGAAAGATGTAAACACTTTTAGTGTTTGAAAACGTTATATTCAAACTGTTCACAATATCAATGTTTCACCAATGTAACCTTTCAAGGTGAACAAAACATTTCATTTGAAGAAAACGATAACATAGTTTGGATCAATTTAGTGGTAGCCTACTACATAACGTTTTTTTTTTTTGTAACAATGAAGTACTGGAAGTCTATCATGACAAGTATACAGATCTTTTCATACCAGAATTTCTTTAGCAAGGATCTTTACCAACGTTTTTAGCAATAGCACTGTAAAAATAGACGTCTTCGTTTCTGAACACATATATGGCGTTTAAGAATTAGAAAACGAACAACAACAACGCAAAGTAAATGACTGAACGAATATTAACACATGATAAGGATAATGACGTGAATTAAAGTGCACTCCGCAAACACGTTTACATGATTTATATATATGTTAATTTTTCTTTATTAAAAACAACTTGATGTTTACAGTAATCAAGAAATAAACGCATAAACGTGTTTACGAGATGGCGTTAAAGTGGCGTCAATGTGTTAAAGTTGGCTTTTTACCCGTTTAATTTGTTTATGTAATTTATTGTTTTTTCTGTTACATAAACGCCAAGACACGTTTATTATCTGTTACAAAAAAGTGTTAATCAATTTTTACAGTGAGAGCACTTACCCCCCCACCCTTCACCCCCCAGTTTGTAAACTCCTTTGCAATCTAACCATGATTTATTACTCATTCGACTAATTCAGCATTAAATCTTTGGTAGTTTAAACCGCGCGTTAAACCAAACGTTTAGCAATTTGACAAGCAGGTCTATGTAAAGCATGGAATCATGTTTTAAAATAGATGTAAGGATCACAAATTATTTGCATTTATCTGTTTAATAATCCATTTACACTTGTTTTAATGTGCTCGGGGAGTCATCAATTTTTTGCATAAATTCTTCAAGGAATTGTAGTTATTAAGGATGCCACCTTTCACAGATTTTGTCCTATCCTCGGTTTTCAACAAGTCAAACAGTTTGCCTTCATAACTGCTTGGTTTATCAATGATGTTTATCATGTCACCAATCTTGTTTTATTTTCTTTTTCTCGAGACGCATTATCTTCACACCGTCTATAGCAGTGTACATAATAGTTAACTAAATACCTTTGTAAGTTGAAAGATGTAACTTTTTTTTTCACATGGACCTTTTTACAAGCAGAACACTATGACGGTACTTTTGAAAAAGTACTATGACAGTAAACGTGTACAAAAGTAAACTTTGGCCTTTGCTTTGAAATTCAACTTGAAAATACGATGGTATGTATTTACTTTATAATAATACTTTAATAAATTATTTATCACTGATCCTGCCAACCTTTGGACTCATCAGTCAGCGGTATGGTCCAATGATCAATAAAACGTGTAACAGGAGAAGTGATGTACAGTGTAAAATACAGCAAGCGTGTTACTATACCATCGAGGCAGTTTGTAGCTTTGACATGTAAGTCCTTTTCCGACGGAGGTAGTACCGCCATTGCTCTGCAATTCTTCCCTACACTTTTACCTTGGACTGTTGAACGATTGTTCCGATGGAGAGATGGCGGGTATGTATTTCATTTTTGTATATTTTGATACCTAAATGCTACGCGTGGAATAAACTTATCATGTAGGAATCAGGCTTCATACTCCCTATCAAGTAGATTACCCAGAATCCTTAGCGGTACTGTGTTGTAAGCGGCGTTACAGTTATAGTTCGCTATAAGATTCGATCTTAGAATGAAACTGCAACCCCTTCCGTTCTCCCATCCCCTCAAATAAACGCGGTATACAATGGTTGGATGGATTTCTAATATAAACATTATTTTTATGCTGATAAACAATGTTATGTTTGACAGTTTCGATATCATACACTACCTACTGGAGCTATACGTATGTTTGGTACGGTATTTAATCACATCACTTGAAGTAAAATCGGGAAACCGCGATGTCAATGACTGTATTAGTTCTATAGGCGTACAAGGTGGTGGTAGTGGGGGTGAGAGCCGGAGATTAAAACCCCTTCCTACCCCCTTGTGCGGAAATTTGGCTATTTTTGTGCTAATTATCGCTATTTATTTAATAAATATCGGGAAAAAATCTCAGCACCTCCAATCGGGAGTTCGCTGATGTACAGTTGTTTAACTTAGTTACATGTTATGTATATATAACCTTTCCTGTGTGAACGGATTGCTTGTTGAAACATTGAGCTAATACTTGGACCAGGTAGTAGATCCATGTTTGAAAGAGGCGCAACTTGGGTACTCACGTGTTTGTAGTCCACTGATACCTCAAGATTAGAGATACGACTTAAGAGTTATCAAAGGTTTGCGAAGGCCCATAACAGTTCCTTTATAATGGTTTAGTTGATTTTAAGGTATATGATATTAAGCTACTTTTTCATGACAGAAAACATTCTCTCCGTAACGTATGTCATCTGCCTGTGTAACCGTTTGTTTTTGTCTTTTATTCCCCTTCAGCATATAAACAACTTTTCCTAAAAGAACTGAAAGCCAGGTACAAGCAACTCTATGACGCTGTTCAGCCTATTCCTTACATACGAGATAGACTTTACTGTGTGGATAGGGTATTTGTAGAGGGCGGTATTGAATATTTGGCAGAATCATGGATACCCTTAGGTTCCTATCATTTTGTTTTTCGCGAAGCACGTATACAATCTAACAGGAGATTCTTGATAGGGGAGCCAGGATACGGAAAGTCAACACTCACACTTCAATATGCATATGACTGGTGTAACAGTGTACAGGAATCGTACCTGAAAAATGTGGAAATACTTATTCTACTTCGATTGAGACAATTAGGAGGAGTAACGTCAATATACACCGCGATTAAACGGTTCTTACTATCATCGCGATCACAACTGACTGAGCATGATATTGCAAGTATAATACACAGCAGTAAATCTGTACTTGTGATACTAGACGGATTTGACGAATACCCGGATGAAGATACATTACCCTTGTCTGATATTATGAAAATGATAATGACCCCAGTATTTCATCAGTTTGAAGTATTTCTCACTACCAGGTATTTACCAAAACAATTTGCACCAGAAACAAAAAGGTTAAAACTAATTGGATTTGACGACCGAGCACGAGATGAGTACATTCGAAAGGCTGTAGTAGGTGATAATGTAGTTGCCGCCAATCGGATAAAACAACGACTACAGGAAAACCCCATCCTGGGAGATCTCTGTCAGGTTCCTTTGTTTTTTGTTATGTTCGCTCACATGAGTCATGAAAACAAAGACTTCCAGACATTTAAGACAGTCACGAGTTTCTTTCAGTACATGATAAAGTGTTTCCACAGTCACATGACAAACAAGATGGACGACACTAATGTACAGAGATATCACATGTTTGAAAAGGAGCATATTGAACTTGATAAAGTCGCTTTTGAGGGACTTAGTAAGCAGAATCAGCAAATCGTTTGGAAGAAACATGAATTGATAGAGAAACTTGGGCAGGACTTCTATGATCAGTACATACGTATTGGTATATTAGTAGAAGAAGAGGTTATTGATACCTATCGATTTGGCAGTGCTTCCACTGAACGATATCAAAGGGAAGTAAGGTTTTATCATAAAGTTTTCTGTGAATGGTACGCAGCGCATCACGTAGCAAAGTATTCAATCGCACTGGACGATTCTACGAAATTGAAGGAAGCTCTACGTTACATGGACCCCTCGGATCTGCAGTATTGTTATCGCTTCGCCTGCGGTCTGGATCCAAAGGCTGCTGGTACAATTATTGAATGTGTGAAACAACATCAAGGAGGCGACAAGTTTGCAGTACTATGTATCCTGGAACGGGGTGGTCGGGTCGAAGATATCTTAGGTACAGTAAACGATCTGTGTAGAAAAACAATTCAACTAAAGAAAGGAAAGAGTACATTGCTGCATAGATCTACAGTTCAACTCTTAGAAATTGCTTCAAGCCACAACGTAAGTGGAATCCTGTTTAATTTGATCTTTGACAAAATCACACAAAAATTGATAAATATATTATTTGCTATGGAACTTTTAGAAGTCACAACGGGTAATAGAGGGTTTCAACGTCCAAAATTTCCACAATATCCACAAAATAGTCTCCCAAAGTATAAAATAGCCTGCAACCGTACTATTAACAAAAATGATGACTGTTATTTAGGCTTGAAAATACACTCTGAAATTCACTAACGCTTATTTGAGCAATCCCCAGTGTACACAAACGGAGAAAGTAAAAGAAAGTTGGGGGCCATTGTCCCAGATATATCAAAATACTTGTCAGAGAGCCTGAGTGTGTCTTCTTTATGCTCAAGTATTTGTATTAGAAGCTGCATCTGTATTATAAATTTTCTCCTAAAGTGTAACCAATTTATTTTATAAATAGATAGAATTGATAATAAGACGTTTTCGAATATCACATCTCTCCCTAGAACGACTTCTCTTAACACTGGGTGAGAGAATAGATAGAACTGATAATAAGGCATTTCCAAAGAATACATCCCTCCCTCCAACGATTTCTCTCAGCAGTGGGTGAAAGATATTCATCAAACGTTGTAATATTTCAGCTCTCTTCATGGGCCTCAATATATTTAAGCAGTGGATATTCAGTTATATTATTAGGAGGCCAGTAACCATGCAGACAAGGTAGTGAAGGGGGTAGATTCCTGCGAGCGAATTATTTTGTCAGGGCGGGGCGTGGCGTACGCAAAATGCATAAAGTCAAAGATAATTTTTTTAATTTTCTTGGGGGAGAAAATTTTCAAAGTGGCGCCACCCCCTCCCCTCTGGCTACGTGCTTGTACAATAGTCTCTTCTTTATTTTTTTTATTTTTTTTTTTTTGTCTATTATATTATTTTAAGATTGAATTGCGAGGGCACCTGGTCTAACGTGTGATATATGTCCAAAGAAGGTGCCATCACATAGGTTTGGAGGAAATGAGGCAATAGTTCTATGATCACGTCATCGAATCAAAATACGCCCTTGCTTAAAATCTTCATTGATTAATACTTAATTATAATAAAGTGACTACAGAAATCACACACAGTTTTATAGATGATATTATTATTCCGCCAGGTACTTTTACTCTTTTATGCTCATCCAATAGCAAACACAAAGAAATGGGGATACCAAAATACCCAAGTTTACTCTTATAAACAAGCAGAATAACTTGAATAGGGAACCTTACTGTATAACATAATATCATGATAGGGCTACAACACACAGTAGTACCGATACATGGCAATATAAACACTCCTGTAGTAGAGACCAGTCTCAAATGCGATTTGAGATCGGTCTGTACTGGCCTTCTGTCAAGTAGAATGCATGAATCAATAAATTAAGTGTTGGCGGGAATATAAGATCCTTGACAAAACAGTGGACAAAATGTTTTACGTCAAACTCACATATATTCTATGTATGTCCAGGAAATACCGATCATTTCGTTCAAGTGTAATATCATGCCCTAATTTGGTGCATTTTTTCATTTAAAACACTATTTTAGCTCAGCTGAAGCTAGCTATCGTACATGGCAAATGTCTGTCACTTTTCGACAACGTGTTTAAATGTGTGGTATTTCGCTATTCGTCATACATTTGACTGAACTTGGCTGACGTGTAGGTGAAGAAAATTTGTTAATGATGCAACTATTTTCGATAAATATGAACGTTATTTGTTCTCGGGAGAGGGTTTCGTTTGAAAACGTAAAATTCCCTTCTTTTCTTTCAAATGTGCACTAAAATCTGCTGAAACGTTTCATATGGTTTGAATAGTGCTAAACCAATGTTATATATCCCAGTTGTTGTCGTTATCTATCATTTGAGGGCCAAAAACAGCTACCCCCCCCCCTGCGTACAATGTGCGGACGTTGTGGCTCCCAGTTGTAATTATCATTTGAGGGCCAAAACAGTACTTTGTGTAAAAAGTACGTACAAAGGTATACTGTACTCATATACACGCCTCTTGCTTACATCGCCGTGGGATCGTTTACGCATGGAGTTACCACCTCGGAGGTGGTAACTCCATGGTATACGCAAAGTGCAGTTATCGACTGTGGAGCACCGTACGTGGACTACCCCGCGGAGCGGACTATCTTTGCTCAGCTGCTCGGTTTCCCAAACCAGGTATAAGACTGAACAAAGAATATGCCGCACAGACTGCTACGTAGGCAATGCCTGGACATGTGGCGGGGATCTCAATCGTACGGTTTAATAACTAGACCACCAATGGTGGAAACTTCGACTTCGGCGGATTCAGGATTTCAAGCACGAAAGGGACTGGGGGGACTAACTCCATAAGGGCAAATTCTACAGCTACGAGCACCAATTTTACGAAGCCTCGAAAGAGGGATTGGGGTGGTCTAAGGAAAAAACTTGAAATTTATGCACTTGAAAAAAGTAGTATTTCTGACATCTGGCAATAAAAGTAAACACCACATATTTTCAAGCAGCTTTAGGACCGTCTGAAAAGGTGGTGTCGAAAAAGGGGCCCGCTACAGCCCGGAAAGCCCCCTCTGGATCAGCGTCTCAGTTGAAGTGCAATTTTGGTGAATAAACATATTGGAATTTGATTGGACAACATCTGGACAATTCTAACTTTGTGACATTCGAAAATGGGACAACACGGAAACTTTGCTTGGACAATCCACCCAATATACCTACATGTGAAACCACTACTTGTCAACAGAGATTTACTGTCCTTCAATGGCATCTCATTCAAGCCGATTTCTTAACAAGAGAAGGGTCTTTGGGTACGAAGTGATTTTTCAGACAGTCCAAAACCCTTGGTTTATTAAAATAAAAATATGTGTATCTTTTGTAATTCCTGATTCGATTGTATAAATTACACACTGAAAGAAAAATTACACGCAAATGTCGTAAAAATCCTATATTTTAAATCGATACAGCACTTTAAAGCAAAGACAATATTCGAAAGGAAATTGAGTCGGTTATATAGCAACCGGGGCAACGAAATAGCTCCCTTCATTACCGACTATTGCCATTACCTACGTAGCAGGCTGCACCGCATATTCGTTGTTCAGTCATGCATAATTATGTTTGGGAAGCCCCAAAGAGGAGATGAGCAAACAGAGTACGCTTCGTGGGGTACAGTATTTTCATTGTTCGAACAGTGAGCTGCTACTCTGTGGCAGCTCCCTATGGCAAGCCGTTTTAACATTTACCTCGCAATTCCACTTAAGTGAAATTGAATTCCACTTAAGTTAAATGCATTTCCCTTAAGTAAAATGCATTCCACTTAAGTAGAATAGAATTCCACTTAAGTGAAAGTGCGTACATGGTCGCCGTATTTCACTTAAGCTAAATTCTATTTCACTTAAGTGAAATTCTGTTCCACTTAAGCAGAATTGAATTCCGCTTAGGTGAAATTCTATTTCACTTAAGTGGAATTGCATTCCACTTAAGTGAAATGTCAAGCCTATTTCACTTAAGCAGAATTGTATTTGACTTAAGTGAAATGCGATTGGTCAGCTCCCTGAAGGCTCTGACTGGCCAAGCCAGAGGCGCGCCAACTTATCGTGCACGTGCACTCACGTTAGTACAATCTAGCCTAACGGTCCTACACTGGTATAGTTCTTACGTAATATCCCATGCGAACTGTACGTCAATCTATCACCATTTCCATTATGTGGAAATCATTTCACTTAAGCTAAATATGTTAACTGGTCATTCTATTTGGCTTAAGCTAAATGCAGTTTCACTTAAGTGAAATTGTATTCCACTTAAGTGAAATTGAATTCCACTTAAGTGAAAGAACATTTCAGTTAAGTTGAATTGTATTTCACTTAAGTGAAATAGTATTCCACTTAAGTGAAATAGCTGGGCTATTCGATTTAAGCAAAACATAATTTCACTTAAGTGAAACTGTATTCCACTTTTAAGTGAAATGTATTCCACTTAAGTGGAATTGAATTTCACGTAAGTGGAATGCATTTCACTTAAGTGGAATGCATTTCGCTCAAGTGAAATACATTTCACTTAAGTGGAATACAATTTCACTTAAGTGGAATACATTTCACTTAAGTGGAATACATTTCACTTAAGTGGAATACAATTTCACTTAAGTGGAATTGAATTTCACTTAAGCGAAATGCATTTCACTTAAGTGGAATGTATTTCACTTAAGTGAAATAGAATTCGACTTAAGTAAAATGCATTCAATGGACGTGGAGGCATTTCCACTTAAGTGAAATTGTATTCCTCTTAAGTGAAATTGTATTCCACTTAAGTGAAATGTATTCCACTTAAGTGAAATTACGAGTTAAATGTTAAAACGGCTTGCCATAGCTCCCTGGTTCGAATTACCCTGTGGAGGGAGTTGTTACGTAACAACTCCCTGCCTTGTGCAAATACTAGGGAAATTGCAAACAATGCATAGCTTTGTGTAGCTTTGCTTTGTATGCAAACAGATGGATTAATCCAGCGAGTCCTGTGTTTTTATCATGGGTACATTGGCAGAGAAGATGTTCATTTTGCCAATTCGTGCGCAAAATATACAGCAAAACTGAATGCCAAATAATTTGACTTGGCGGTCTTGGCTTCAAAACGCCAAACAAGTGTTTGTACTTAGCAGAATCGATTGCTTTGGACGAAAAGAAGGCAAATTCATTTCAAATTTTCTCCGATATACTTCCATGAAATGAAATGAAATTTGCAGAGAAGATTACTAACAAGATTTTAAAGCAACTGGCACCAGTTATTTTTTTTATTTTTTGTTCCAATCAGGAGTAAATCCTGCCAACGCGGAATGGTCAATTTTCAATCCAAAATTGTCCCCTAAAAATATTTTTCTCGTGAAATCGATTATTCCTAAAGAAGATATGAACATGGGCGACCCATGAACAAGTGTGCAAACTTTCGGGCACGAATATAGAAATCCCTAGAGAAAGATAGATTTTATGGCCAAACATTAAAAATAACCTCTAGAGACGTCATATAACCATCGATCAACACAAAAATTTAGTGGTAAAATTAACGTAACACGTTACACATCCTTTCCAAATTTCAGATCCATAGCTTACAAACGGCAAAATCTCTGAACGCCAGGCCAAAACCGCTGTGGCGTTTGCATTACTTCGACTAGAAGTCTTCTAGTCGAAGTAAATAATAGCTGTATTGATTGGGTGGTTACTCGAGAAGAAAGGGTGTTGAAGTTGTGCAAGTTCTTGCAAATCAGTGGCCTTGTGTGCAGCAGTGGTATAAGCTACACATTTCTTAGCCCAGCTGAAACTTCAGCTCAGCCCTTGATATCGTGCACGGAAAATATATTCACTTTTTGACATTGCGTACAAATGCGTGGTATGTCGCCATTTCTATATTGATTTGTCTGAAATTTGGCCGAGGTATTATCGAGGGAAATGTCTTAATGATGCAAGTTTGTTTGATAAGCATGAACGTTATTTGCTTTTAGGAGGTCTGTTTTTGAAAACGTAAACTTCCCTTCTTATCGTTCAGTTGTGTAGAAAAAGGGTTGAAATGTTTCATATTGATATTTTGAATAGTGGTGAACGAACGTTAAGGCTCCCAGTTGTTGACATTATCATTTGAGGTCCCAAAACAGTATTTAAAAAAAAATTAAAAAAAATAGGCCAAACATGAAATATTCGATTTTCAGATTATTCTCTGTGCAAAATAACAAGATTCAGGTCGTTCCATTACCAGCCAGGTGATATGCTGTGTAAGATTTGGAATGTCTTCAGTTATACCCATTACAGTAGGTGTAGGAAAAGTATAATAAAAGTATATTATATATTAGCTTTTGTTTAATTATAGTTCAAGGGTGACAACCGTCAGTTTTCATGTTCTGTTTATTTTTTTTTTTTTTTGTTTTCTAGATATAGTACAGTTTACCTCTCGTAGCTTTATAAGACATCGCTTCTCGTCTTGTAATTGTAGGATATGGGTCAGTAAAACTTTCGCAAATGTTTCATTTTTATTTGATAGTTGTTATTACTGGAAGAGGTATGAAGAATAAAATACAAAAAGTATGTTCAGTAATAATAATATAAAAAGCTACTTTCCTTTGCGACTCTGATCTTGGTTACAAGAATATTATAGACAAGGGTAAAAAATGACCATATTTAATGTAGATATGTTTATTATATTCAGAACCATGTCCAATCTTAACAAACATCTGTGCAGTAGGCCTATACAGCATTCACATTGTGTGCCACATTTGCCTTTCATACTTAAGGAGTTTAAAATATTTGTTTGATTACATTTATGTTTATCTCCTTCTACTTCGATGTACAAATGGTCAGCTTCAGTTACAGACTCAACCGACATATTGAATGCACATTTTTCATGGCGTAGGAAAAGTTGAGCTTCGGCAACATTGATGCTCTTGTATTTAGATTATTTTACTGTGTTGAAATAACTCCAGTGTTTCAACCACTGAGGTTTAGAGACATCTTGAAAAAGTAATATTTAGGGACAAACTTAAACTCGGAACTTTGTTGCTTGACGGGGAAATGTCTTATTGTGATGGAGACATATAACTAGTGTTAGTTTGGTTTACTTCAAGGCTATATTACATCCATTCTGTGGAAGCAGTGTACTTCAGTACTTGTGTAGTTGTAACAGTAAAACCCTTTCAGTAAATATCGTAATTATCATCCAGGTTCATGCGATAGTATATGATTCGTATTGGGAGAAAACTTAGGATTATGGGATTTGCAGAGTTAGAGGCAATTTACATGGTATAAGTTAGTAACCCGGAGGTTATTGACAAACACATAAATCTCTCAAATGTCATCTTATTTTCCTACAAATATTCAAATACTTTAGAAGATATGTCAGATCGTAAATATTGCATATTCAAGGTAAATCAAGGAGGTACTATGGGTGAATTTCATGTTTCGGTCTGAAAATAATAGCCTGCACGTGATTTGCAACAGCCATTCATGAAGTAGGATACCCGGGTACACTTACTCAAATTGAAGGGGACTGCATTTTTCCTTCAAAAATTGAATACAAAATAAATATTTTACGAACATACACTGTAAAAAATTTCTGTAAATTAACAGTAAAGTTCTGTTATTTTCAAGATTTTTCTGTATTTCTTAGTTTACATAAATTTTCTGTGATTTTTACAGAAGTTTTCCGTATGTCACATGGTTTACGGAATAATTTTGTATTTTTATACGAATAAAAATTTGCACATAATTTCTGTTAAATTTTACAGAAAATATCTGTTTTTCATATTTACGAGAATATTCTGTAAATTTAACAGAGGTTTTACGTATTTCCAGTAGTTTGCTGGCTGAAAAAAAATCTGTTTTGCAAATGCAAATTAGAAATACATCTAAATGGTTAAGAGATAACAGTGTAAACACACGGCGGGTGTAGTTTATTAGAAATATCATAATGAAGCATTGTGTAACCTTGAATTGAGTGTAGACTAAATTAAAGTCATTTTTAGGGAAAGTTGGTTAATAAAATGGGCGTGGCCAAAATTTGAAATAAAATTTGTGAATTGACGCTAATAGCAGGCCTACACTTATCAGATCTGTAACAAAAGACACTTTTTGGAGAAAAGATAAGTAGTTTATTAATACCGATAAAAAATATTAAGATTTATAAACTTTATTTCTGTAAAAATATTTAGTAACATTTTTCACTATAACTAGCGTGTCGTAGACGTGGTACATAACACACTCCGCATATCGCACACAGTATATGTTCAGACTTATGGACCGTTACCACCCCGGCTCTGGACTACGCATGGGGTACTTAGGCTCCCAGGTGGTACCTGTTCTATTCAGCCAGTCTAGAACGGGACCACTGTCAGGTGGTGTCAGTTAAGTCAAAGTTTGTCCCTTGGGGACGTTGTTACTCCTTCGGGGAGCAGAACTCCTTCGGGAGTATTGTTTGGTTTTCGCCCCTGGCTCTTCGCCAGAGAGTCAGGGGACTTTTGGAAAAAAAAAAACGAGCATACTTACCTGGCGCAGGAGTGTCCGTGATCACGACGGCGGAGCTCCCAGGTGGGACCTGTTCTATTCAGCCAGTCTAGAACGGGACCACTGTCAGGTGGTGTCAGTTAAGTCAAAGTTTGTCCCTTGGGGACGTTGTTACTCCTTCGGGGAGCAGAACTCCTTCGGGAGTATTGTTTGGTTTTCGCCCCTGGCTCTTCGCCAGAGAGTCAGGGGACTTTTGGAAAAAAAGTTCAAAGTTTGTCCCTTGGGGACGTTGTTACTCCTTCGGGGAGCAGAACTCCTTCGGGAGTATTGTTTGGTTTTCGCCCCTGGCTCTTCGCCAGAGAGTCAGGGGACTTTTGGAAAAAAACGCATGGGGTTTGTCTCTTGGGGACGTTGTTACTCCTTCAGGGAGCAGAACTCCTTCGGGAGTATTGTTTGGTTTTCGCCCCTGGCTCTTCGCCAGAGAGTCAGGGGACTTTTGGAAAAAAAGCTGGACTACGCATGGGGTCCTGAGTATACTTACCTGGCACAGGAGTATCCCTGATCACGACGGCGGAGCTCCCAGGTGGGACCTGTTCTATTCAGCCAGTCTAGAACGGGACCACTGTCAGGTGGTGTCAGTTAAGTCAAAGTTTGTCCCTTGAGGACGTTGTTACTCCTTCGGGGAGCAGAACTCCTTCGGGAGTATTGTTTGGTTTTCGCCCCTGGCTCTTCGCCAGAGAGTCAGGGGACTTTTGGAAAAAAAAGGTCCTGAGTAGGCTTTTTCACGTTCTATTCAGCCAGTCTAGAACGGGACCACTGTCGGGTGGTGTCAGTTAAGTCAATGTTTGTCCCTTGGGGACGTTGTTACTCCTTCGGGGAGCAGAACTCCTTCGGGAGTATTGTTTGGTTTTCGCCCCTGGCTCTTCGCCAGAGAGTCAGGGGACTTTTGGAAAAAAAGCTCTCGAGGTGGGACCTGTTCTTTTCAGCCAGTCTAGAACGGGACTACTGTCGGGTGGGTCAGTAAAGTCAAAGTTTGTCTCTTGAGGACGTTGTTACTCCTTCAGGGAGCAGAACTCCTTCGGGAGTATTGTTTGGTTTTCGCCCCTGACTCTTCGCCAGAGAGTCAGGGGACTTTTGGAAAAAAAGCCAGAGAGAAAGGGGGATGTTCCAAAGGGTAGTTATGCAGCCCCCTTTTGAGGTAACAATGTATATAGATATCGACACCGATAAGCAAAACACAAACACAATGCCGTCAAATACATGATATAAAGTTCCGTGGTTAAAGTTAATTTTACTAATACAATTCCCTATCTATGTCTCCTTTAGAAAAAAAAGTCAAATAGAAAATGTTAGGCCCGTAACCAAACGAGGATAGAGGGAAGCAGCCAACTTAAATTCCCACTGCTAACAAAAGTCACCTTTAACTGTACATTTCTATCGTCTCATCATATGCTAACATATCTCTTCCCGTGAAGAAATACTCCGTAACCACCCTTGCCGCCTGTCGTTCAAACTACCTCGTTCCTTCAGAACCTTGCAGGTTTTTTTTTTCTTATATTCACCTTCCCTCTAACATTTATCTTTTCTAAATGTTTTAACTTTAATGTATAACCACCTGACATTTATATTACAGAATTGTAAAAATAAGTAGTCAGGGTTTTCCTGCCTGGAGGGAAAGTGCTCAAATCTGGTCTTTTACCTTTCCCTCGACGTCAGAGAGTAAACTGAGAAGAAAATCCTTCCCTGACAAAAAAAAAAGTTGTAAATTTGAAGCCAGTTGAACGTGGAGGGAGAATAAACTTTTCCTGAACCAAAATAGCGTAACTCTTTGCTTGAATCCAATTCTTACGCGTGAAGTCAAGTACATGAAAGAAGATAACGTTTACTTCATACCTTACTGAAATCTTAACTTCCCCTGATCACCATGGATAAACATTGAAAATGTTTCCGTTGAGAATGCTACAGCCGAAGCTTGACGTCACTACTACTTTAGACAATCTCAGTGTTATCATGATTGAACTCTTCCAGATACCAATAGCAATATGCGACGATTCCCTAATGAGCAGGTATATTTACACTCAAATATAACGGGGCAGAATTCCTTTGGGAGTCAACGTTTGGCTTTTGCCCTTCGGCTTTTCGCCAGAGAGTCGAGTGGGGCTTTGGAAAAAGAAAATTAAGTTAGTCTGAGGGTAGAGAGGTTGATCATTCAAGTTTGTTGTCCTTTCGGGAACTAACCTCTTTGGCGGACTTAACTCCGCCTTTGGGAGTAATGTTTGGTTTCGCCGCTTGGCTCTTTGCCAGATCGTCAAGGGGGTTTCAGAAAAAGAAGAATCATATTGAGTTTGTTGTCTTTTCGGGGACGTAGCTCCTTTGGGAAGCAAAACTCCTTCATGAGTAACATTGGCTTCGTTTCACCCTTTAGCTCTTCGCCAGAGGGTAGAGAAGACTTTGGAAAGAGTACCGTAGTTTTTTCGCTTCTCTGGCAGGCCTTTTGGCTACGGTGTTTGCACTTGTTTTGCATATTTTTCTAAAGCCCGTCGATAAAATTGAGAAAAGGTATGTGTTCTTTATAGCCAGTCTAGACTGACCCATGGTATAGAGGTCTGGAGGTCATTGACAAGAGTTTGGTTACGTTTACCGGTAAGTTTTGTTGTCTCTCGTAGTCTCTTGTAGCTTCTTTGGGGAGCACAACTCTTAAGGGAGTAACGTTTTAATTTCTCCCTTTAGTTTTTCGCCAGAAAGTCGATGCTGGAACTTTTAAAAAGTAGGCGCGAAACAGTCCATCTTCTCTGTGAGTGGAAATTAGTGCAATATGATCCTTAACGTGGAAGGATAAGTGGAAACACCAAATGTAAACACGTTTGAAACGACCACTTTTGTCACAACAACGATTATGTTACGCCAACCACTTTATCACAATTATTGTACACTGACTTTTGCACAATGGAGGTCACGAGTTTTTGTTAGAACAGATCCCAATTTTTGTTTACAGGTCACCACGTTTGTCACAATGTCAATTCCTATAACACGGGAATTCTTTAAAAAATAACTGTACATGCATCTCAGATGAGTAGGGGCATTTCCAGAAATCGGAAGACATTTTTGAGGGGGAGGCGGGAGACAGCATGGGTACACTACCACCAGTTAAATGTTCTACCCCATATATTTAGTGTCTTTACTAGAAAGTTCTTTTAAAGGACTTCAGCACAGATCAATGTCTCATACTTTCGGCTTACCGTCTAATTACAAGAGACTGAGGGCTTTATAGAGCTGCTGCCCTAAGCCAACATGCTGAATGCATGGTTTTTTGCAGTGCCCCAAACAATATATCAACGTACCCCACTGAATGCTTGTCTTGTTGATGGATTTCTTGCCTACTCTGCTTATGGAAATGAAATGTCGAAGAAACAGGAAAAACAAAAGTGTAGGCTGTAAAACACTTTTCACGATACTTTAGTCGGCCTGTTTCCCTTTTGAGGCCTGGGCTGCAGCTCGCCTCAATCCGACCGTGTTTAGAGTATCAGCACACGGTGATTGTGGCACGGTTGCTAAATTCGTTACAGATGAGAATTCCCTCTATCGCTAGTGAACATTTGATTATCCATATCTCTCGGAAACAATTATGAAAGTAAGTAAACTGATCTACGTTCATACAAGTGTATCATGTAACTATCAATTGAGTGAACAAGGGCTACCTCATAAGTGTAACATCTGTCTGCCAAGTGTTAATTGTACAAATTTTCCAGTGCAGTTTTGATGTTTATAAATCGAACTTGTTACTTCACCTTTTTTATAACAGTCACTGTTTTTTTTCAACAAGTACCTATCCATAATATATGTTATTCAATAAAAGTTAAATAAAACCATAACGTTTCATATGCACATCATGCCGTATTAAACCCGTTAAAAATGTTAGTGATTTCCTACCCCACGAAAGTCCATGTAATTTTATATTATGTCACTTTCTAACGCCCGAGGCTATCTCCATCGCCGAGCCAATTAATTATCGCTTTCCAACAAGCTGTATCACATGTTATGATCTGGACAATGGTAACGTCCAGCCTTGAGGCAATTGGTGTAATAGAGAAGGGGAAAGGGGTTTTTAGTAGTTTTAACGAGAACAATACCTCATGTCTTGGTGCCATTCTTGAGATACTTTCTCTTATTCCTTCGTTCGGTTCTTGAGATATGGAAGGCTGAAGTTGTCATGTATCCGATCAAAGTGAACATAAAGAGAGCAGTTATCATAATGGGTGGAACCAAGAGTTACCCGACAGGAGGGTCCACGCGACCCGACGTGGGTTGGAGAGGCAACACAAAGCTCTGATAAAGGCGACGGGTTGCCAAATGGGACCATTTATTCCAAATTTTTGGAGCTAAAATTCAAGGTCCTTATTGGAGAAAATTTGATAAACTTGGGTTTTTCTGTAAAAGAAAATCTGAAAAACTTGAGTTCAATCATAACGGAGAAAATTAAGCAATTTGGTCTTAAATTGAAGAAATATTGAAAAAGTTAGGGCTATTAATAGGAGAACATTCGAAAATGTGAGGGCTTGCTTTGAAAATCTTCCCTTATTGAGAGGAAGATTCAGTAACTCGTCTGGGCGGGTGGGCGTCATAGGGAAATGCGGTACATATTTTATATTATTCGTACCATGGTTAAAGTTTCACTTTTACATAGGGACCGGGTAGATTTCAAGTGTAGCTTTTCAATTGGAAGCATGCAATAGCAATAAACTTGATCTATACATGAACATAACATCTCAGCTGAGACAAGAAAGTGGGGGAGGGGTCTCAGCTTTTGCAGACGGGGCTAGCTATGCCCCTCCCTCATCTGACGGATCCCCTGGATTCGTGTTGACGACAAATGAATGGTGTGATTCCATTTTTTTTTCAAATGAATTATTTTACCTTGTATTATTTAGTGTCGTTACATTAATTAATAGTTCGTAATGCTTACAGAGTCCCGGTACGTTATATGTCATGTCATATTTCACATTTATTTTCTGCTTTAGCATAAAAGTACGTATCACAAACAATTCTTTTGAAGCTACAAACAAGATTTCCACTGAAGGCAAGACAGTTCCCGTCACAGTTGTTGAATTCTGGGGTATAGAGCAATGTAGTAATATTAGTCTACGAAAGATAATGATCTTTTGGTGCAAGTCTGAAATGCAGGTGGTCCTGTAATCATGGTTGGCGGCATTACTTGCTTTACAATTATACAAGTCATGCACTATAAAGGAGATGAAGTGTCAAAGGGAATAATTGGTGACTAAATATAAAAGATAGTGCCAAAGACACCAAAAGAAAGGATTCCTACGAACTCAAGGTTTGTAGGATAGATGATGATAGTGGTAACACTTGCTTTGGAGTGATAATCCCACTTAAGCTGAACACCGGCCACTGAGACAGTCTGCAGCACGGTTCAGATGAGTAGCTACGGTAAGTAGGACCTGGGGGCATGGACCCCCAGATCTTTGTTAGGCCCCCAAATTGTTTGTGTCCTAATGAAATGTGTAACATTTAAGGACGAGGATCAATGCCATGACCCCTCATTTGATACCTAGGCCCCCTAAAAATTTCGTCCTAGCTACGCCCCTGGAATTGTTTGGTTTGGTGCGTGCGAAAATGGCTGGAAATGACGTTTTACATCTGCGTTCGGCCACCTTTATGAGCTATATGAGGAAGGTGAGAAAATGTCAATATTTGATATCCCATAATTTCTGAAACGATCTCGCGACCCTCTGAATACTCTTCACGACCGCAATATTGAGTTGAGACCCATCGTTTGCAGACGGTTGTATTACATTTTTGTACATTGGTTTGAGGAGATTATGAAATTCTGGACATTAGAACGAAACAATCACTATCCTCAAATGGCATTGAAAGTGCGCTAAGCATGCCAAAATATTAAACAAAATGACATTTTTTTCTACGGAGGAGCCTTTTAGTTTATTAATTTTTATTTGATTTATCTCAGAATAACGGGTATTTTAGTTGTTAGCACAGGGTACTTGTGGGTGGGGGATGAATGATGGTAGGAGCCTAATGGGTCTTTGCAGCGATACTTACACTGAAATTGCAAGAAGTATTGATGGGATAATCATCCATGACAGGTGCTGAAAAACTCAAGTTTGAAAACACTTTGTTATGTTTTACAAGGCTAAACGTTGCAAACATTTTAATAACATACCAAATTTCCTCCCAACTAACTGTAACTTTCTCTCCCCTAAGAAACTGAAGGAATTACTTGAAGATCGACTTCTGACTTTTACAGGGGCTTTCACCCCCCTCCCCATCCCTCCTCCCGTCTCTACGCCCCTGACCATTACTTGTGTTAGTTTACTTTACGGGAATATTCACATTTAAAAAACAAAACGCATTGTAATCGACCAGGGTTACCATCGAATAAGCACTGTGTATAGGAAAGATTTTCATGTTGTTATGTCGCATTGGTCAATGCAGCCCACATTTTGTTCATAAGCCTGTGACACGCCTGCTGTTTTTATGTTGCATTTCTTACTTTTAGGATAAATGCATATCCCTGGCTGGCTACGCAGGCTCTTCCTTAAAGGGTTGATTGCATTGTCTAGGAACGAGGAGACAGGTGTGTGCAGGTTTTTACTGGTGATAGTTTAATGTGTTTTGTGGGTACTGCAACATTTGTGCTCGAAAATATTCATCATATTTGCCCCCAAAATGCATGTATTTTGGAATAGCGCATTTTCTGCACGAATGGTCCACGCCTTTTGGTCCACACGAACTTAGGTTTACTCTTCGACAGTAAATGTTTGGAAAATTACTACACTAAGACAACCCAGGCGAAGTCATTACGTTGCTTTCATTCTGTGAGCTAGACCCGCAATTATCAACACTAAAATCTGCAACACATGCAAGCCTCAAAAAGTCCCCTTTTTGCACTTAACAAGAATGTATAGGCTGACATCAACTCTTCCTACTACTTTTGTTTCTAATGTATCACTTCTGTACTTTGCTCCTGAAATCACATCTTGTTATAATCGCACCGTCAACGGTTTGGTCTGTATCTATAAGATCATTTACAACTCACTATAGCAGTCTAATAAATCTAATTTGCTGGGAACCTGGCAGAAAGGTGCATATTACATATTGCATAAATTCCATGCCTGTTCTGAAGCGGAGTACACGGGGTAAATCATTTACTGTTACATGATGAAATATTTGGCGTAGGAAGCTTCTCGATACTGGGAGGCCGAACCTTGTTTCAGATCCGTCGCCGTCCAGGGGAGGAGTCTAAGGGGACGGGGAACCCCTCCCCTTTGGAAATTTTTTTGATATTTGCGGGTCCCCAGATGCAATTTGGTGCAACAGTTTGGACAAATGTTTAGGAAAATTACTGCAAATTTTACGGGGAGGGTTCCCCGTCCCCTTAGACTCCTCCCCTGGACGGCGATCTGAAACAAGGTTCGGCCTCCCAGTATCGAGAAGCTTCCTACGCCAAATATTTCATCATGTAACAGTAAATGATTTACCCCGTGTACTCCGCTTCAGAACAGGCATGGAATTTATGCAATATGTAATATGCACCTTTCTGCCAGGCTCCCAGCAAATTAGATTTATTAGACTGCTATAGTGAGTTGTAAATGATCTTATAGATACAGACCAAACCGTTGACGGTGCGATTATAACATGATGTGATTTCAGGAGCAAAGTACAGAAGTGATACATTAGAAACAAAAGTAGTAGGAAGAGTTGATGTCAGCCTATACATTCTTGTTAAGTGCAAAAAGGGGACTTTTTGAGGCTTGCATGTGTTGCAGATTTTAGTGTTGATAATTGCGGGTCTAGCTCACAGAATGAAAGCAACGTAATGACTTCGCCTGGGTTGTCTTAGTGTAGTAATTTTCCAAACATTTACTGTCGAAGAGTAAACCGAAGTTCGTGTGGACCAAAAGGCGTGGACCATTCGTGCAGAAAATGCGCTATTCCAAAATACATGCGTTTTGGGGGCAATATGATGAATATTTTTCGAGCACAAAATGTTGCATGTACCCACAAAACACTTAAAACTATCACCAGTAAAAACCCTGCACCACACCTTTCCCTCCTCGTTCCTAGACAAGGCAATCACCCCTTTAACGGAAGAGTCCTGCGTAGCCATCCCAGGGATATGCATTTATCCTAAAAGTAAGAAATGCAACATAAAAAACAGCATGCGTTGTCACAGGCTTTATGAACAAAATGTGGGACTGCATTGACGCAATGCTGACATAACAACATGAAAACTTTTCCTATACACAGTGCTTATTCGATGGTAACCCTGGTCGATTACAATGCGTTTTGTTTTTTAAATGTGAATATTCCCGTAAAGTAAACTAACACAAGTAATGGTCAGGGGCGTAGAGACGGAAGGAGGGATGGGGAGGGGGGTGAAAGCCCCTGTAAAAGTCAGAAGTCGATCTTCAAGTAATTCCTTCAGTTTCTTAGGGGAGAGAAAGTTACAGTTAGTTGGGAGGAAATTTAGTATGTTATTAAAATGTTTGCAACGTTTAGCCTTGTAAAACATAACAAAGTGTTTTCAAACTTGAGTTTTTCAGCACCTGTCATGGATGATTATCCCATCAATACTTCTTGCAATTTCAGTGTAAGTATCGCTGCAAAGACCCATTAGGCTCCTACCATCATTCATCCCCCACCCACAAGTACCCTGTGCTAACAACTAAAATACCCGTTATTCTGAGATAAATCAAATAAAAATTAATAAACTAAAAGGCTCCTCCGTAGAAAAAAATGTCATTTTGTTTAATATTTTGGCATGCTTAGCGCACTTTCAATGCCATTTGAGGATAGTGATTGTTTCGTTCTAATGTCCAGAATTTCATAATCTCCTCAAACCAATGTACAAAAATGTAATACAACCGTCTGCAAACGATGGGTCTCAACTCAATATTGCGGTCGTGGCAGATTATTGCAGAGGGTCGCGAGATCGTTTCAGAAATTATGGGATACCAAATATTGACATTTTCTCACCTTCCTCATATAGCTCATAAAGGTGGCCGAACGCAGATGTAAAACGTCATTTCCAGCCATTTTCGCACGCACCAAACCAAACAATTCCAGGGGCGTAGCTAGGACGAAATTTTTAGGGGGCCTAGGTATCAAATGAGGGGTCATGGCATTGATCCTTAAATCTTACACATTTCATTAGGACACAAACAATTTGGGGGCCTAACAAAGATCTGGGGGTCCATGCCCCCAGGTCCTACTTACCGTAGCTACGCATCTGAACCGTGCTGCAGACTGTCTCAGTGGCCGGTGTTCTGCTTAAGTGGGATTATCACTCCAAAGCATGTGTTACCACTATCATCTTCTATCCTACAAACCTTGAGTTCGTAGGAATCCTTTCTTTTGGTGTCTTTGGCACTATCTTTTCTATTTGGTCCACCAATTATTGCCTTGGACACTTCATCTCCTTTATATTGCATGAACTTGTATAATTGTAAAGCAAGTAATGCCGCCACCCGCCACTCCATGATTACAGGACCACCTGCATTTCAGACTTGCACCAAAAGCTCATTATCTTTCGTAGACTAATATTACGAACATTGCTCTATACCCGCAGAAGTCAACAACTGTGACGGGAACTGTCTTGCCTTCCAGTGGAAATCTTGTTTGTCACACTCAAAAGAATTGTTTGTGATACTTACTTTTATGCTAAAGCAGAAAATAAATGTGAAATATGACATGACTTATAACGGTACGCGGGACTCTGTAAGCATTAACGAACTATTAATTAATTTAACGACACTAAATCAATACAATGTAAAATAATTCATTTGAAAAAAAAAAATGGGAATCACACCATTCAGTTGTCCGTCAACACGAATCCAGGGGATCCGTCAGATGCAGGGAGGGGCATAGCTATCCCCGTCTGCAAAAGCTGAGACCCCTCCCCCACTTTCTTGTCTCCCTTGAGATGTTATGTTACATGTATAAATCAAGTTTATTGCTATTGCATGCTTCCAATTGAAAAGCTACACTTGAAAATCTACCCGGTCCCTATGTAAAAGTGAAACTTTAACCATGGTACGAATAATATAAAATATGTACCGCATTTTCCCTATGACGCCCACCCGCCCAGACGAGTTACTGAATCTTCCTCTCAATAAGGGAGAGAATTTTCAAAGCAAGCCCTCACATTTTCGAATGTTCCCCCTATTAATAGCCCTAACTTTTTCAATATTTCCTTTCAATTTAAGACCAAATTGCTTAATTTTCTCCGTTATGAGTGAAACTCAAGTTTTTCGAGATTTCACATTTTACAGAAAAACCCACGTTTATCAATTTTTCTACCTAATAAGGAGCGTCTTGAATTTTAGCTCCAAAAAATT